>CAWUFW010000449.1:4165000-4357419 GCA_963921515.1 Calotriton arnoldi
GTTCATAACAAAATAATGTTTCGGTAGGTTTTTCAGGTGTACCGGTTGTAAGCCCCATTTCACGCCCCTTTGCATTGACTGTTGGTCCTTCCACTGTGGAATCTCCGTTTTTGCTGACATCGAATTGTGCTGAGAATTTGATGGGTTTGAATTTATTGAAGAAGTTGCATGCTACTATTTATTGTTCCCCTGCAGGTGTTTATATTACTATGGGTCCGGATGTGAGTGTTAAACAGTGTTTGTCTCAGGATGCGCCCCTTCCAGCTGAATTTGCTCAGGTGCCGCCCACACTGTGGGCCACAGGTGATACAGATGTGGGTCTGTTGCATATTCCACCAGTTTCGATACAGGTTAAGGATCAAGCTGTTTTGCCTCGAATTCCTCATTATAAAATACCTCAGGCGGGAGAACAGGCTCTTCTTCAGATTACTCAGGATCTGATACAAAAAGGAGTGATTGAAGAGACGTCTGCCAATATTTGTAAAAGTCCTATTCTTCCGATTCTTAAAAGGACTCCATCAGGCTCCTTTAATGATCATGAGGATGTGTACCGTTTTGTGATTGAGTTGCGTGAGGTTAATAAAATTGTGGTTCCCCAGTTCCCGGTGGTTCCTGATATCACTACGCTTTTGACGATGATCCCTTCTACTGCTAAGTTCTTTTCTGTCATTGATTTGAAAAATGCATTCTTTAGTATTCCTATTCATCCAGATAGTAGGTATTTGTTTGGATTTACACTGGCCGGCAGAAGCTTTAGATTCTGTTGTGCTCCTCAGAACTATACGGAAAGTCCTAGTATTTATAGTCAAGCATTAAAAAGTCAGTTGGATTCCCTATCGCTCCCTCCAGGTAAAGTATTGGTTCAGTATGTTGACGACCTGCTGGTCGCTTCTGATACAGAGCAAAGTTGTCGGGATAGTACAGTTAAATTATTGTTACATTTGTCCCATCATGGACACAAAGTATCCCTTTCTAAATTTCAGTATTGTCGACAGGAGGTTACCTATTTAGGTCACCTACGGTTGAAGGAGGGTAGGAGGTTGACCCCTGAGCGCATTAGTACCATTGTTAAAATGCCCATCCCACAGACTTAAAAAGATGTGCGCGCTTTTATAGTTATCACTTCCTACTGTTATCAGTGGATACCCAACTACTCACTACTAATCAAACCTTTGCTTGCATTAACAACGAAAGAAGTGCATGAGCCTTTGCCTTGGACGTCTGAATGTCAGCAGTCTTTTGAGCAATTGAAAACTGCGCTTTGTTCGGCTCCGGTGCTTGGCACACCTAACTATAGGAAGCCGTTTGTGCTTTATGTTCATGAGATGGCTGGTTGCACACTTTCTGTTTTAACACAGTAATTTGGGGATAAACAGAGGCCTTGTGCTTATTTTTATGCTGTGCTTGATACTGTCACAAGGGCCCTTCCGAGTTGCCTGAGAGCGGTCGCTGCGGTGGCCACTTCAATCAGACAATCGGCTGGACTCGTACTTGATACTGACCTCACAGTTATGGTACCCCATGCTGTGGATACACTGTTGAATAAGACAAAGACACAGCACCTCACCAGTGCACATCTTACGGGCTATGAATTGACATTGTTTGCTAAAAATATTACGATCAAAAGATGTGCCACTCTGAATCCAGCCACGCTACTACCCCTCCCTTCTGCTCCCTTCTGAGAATGATGCAGTTGACGAACATGATTGTATCTTCCGGACGGAAGAAGAGACGAAAGGACGGGTAGACCTGACTGATGTTCCCTTATCTGATACCCAAGGGGAACTATATGTCGATGGCTCTTGTTTTGAATTGCCAGATGGCACCACGACTGCAGCTTATGCTGTCACTACGCTGCGCATGGTAGTAGAGACATCATGGGTCCCTTATCAGTCGGCTCAAGCTGCTGAGCTCGCTGCTCTTATTCAAGCTTGTGAATTGAGTGAAGGACTGTTTGTCAACATTTATACTGACAGCCAGTATGCATTCGAGGTCGCCCATAATTTTGGGCGACTTGGCCTGAGAGAGGGTTCCTTACTTCCCATGGCACTAAGATTCAGCATGGGCACCTCATATGAAGGCTTTTGTCTGCTTTAATGCTCCCCAAGAAATTGGCTATCATTAAGTGCAGTGCCCACAGGAAGGTTACTGATGATGTGGGTAGAGGAAATGCTTTTGCAGACCAGACAGCTAAGGAAACGGCCCGAATGAAGATGAAACGCATGTTTGTAGCAGGTCCAGCTAGGTGGGTTCCTGAGGTTGTCATGTTTAAAGATACCCTTGAAAATGTAACGGAGATACAAAGTGAAGCCACAATAGAAGAATTAGCAGAATGGCAGGAGAGTACAGCACAGTTGAATGAGGAAGGATGTTGGATTGATTTATCAGGGAAGCAGAGATGGATGTTGCCAGATGCATATGTTCTTCCTGTGGTTACTATGGTACATGGTCCAGCTCATATTAGTGCAAAAGGCATTTGTATGTTGTTAGATCCTGTATGGCAGAATGACAACATCTCTAAGACAGCTGCACATTTGGTAAAATACTGTATGGTGTGTATGATGCATAATCCAGGGAAGGGTACCCCGACACCACCTGGTAATTTTGCACCACCCACTTTTCCTTTTGAAGTCCTTCAAATGTACTATATTGAATTAGAGAGATGCAATAATCTTAAGTACCTTTTGGTGGTCATATGTGCATTCAGTAAACGGGTAGAGGCTTATCCTACTAAAGATAACACAGCCATTACGAATGCAAAGGTATTCCTGAAGAAGTTCTTTCCTCGTTTCGGCTTGCCCCGAGATATCTGGAGTGACAACAAAAGTCCTTTTAATGCAAAAGTAATCAAATTGATTTGTGAAAGTCTCCATGTTGAACAAAAATTTCATGCTGCCAATCATCCACAGTCAGCGGGTTTGGTTGAGAAGTGCAATGGTACTCTCAAACTGAAACTGGCAAAAATTCAGGAGACAACAGGGTTGAAATGGCCAGATGCCCTACCGTTAGCTCTTTTGTCAACAAGAACAACAGCTCATTCTAGAACAGGATTGTCACCTCACGAGGTCGTGTTTGGATGCCCGGCAAATGTCTGGGGCATCCCGCATCCTCGTAGGTTTTCTGATATCGAATACCCTGTGTTGCTTGATTATCTTAGCCAATTAACCGAAAATGTATGTTCTATTCACCAACAGGTGCGGGAGTCCCTACCTCCTATACCAGAGGGACCCGGCCACGATATTCAGCCTGGTGACTATGTCTTACTGAGGAATTTTCAGCGCAAGAAAAGTTTGGAGCCGCGCTGAAAAGGTCCTGAGCAGGTCCTGTTGGTGACACGGACGGCTGTAAAAGTTGCTGGGCGTAAGAACTGAGTTCTGGGCCACCCACTGCAGAAGGATTGCCTTGCCCCTACCCTATGACCAGTGGGTCAAAGACGGAATCAGGGACTCGGAGTGCGAACAGGTGCCCAGGTTTGTGCCTTTCAGTGACACCCAGTTAACGTGGACGCAAACGGATAAAGAGAATGAAGATGCTTTGAATGCGGCTGTTCCCCCAGAGATACGAGCTATCCAAGAGCCCTTGTTTACTGATCACACAGTGCTTGGGGCTACTAGGTACAACTTGCATCCTCGGCTGAGGGATACTGATTCTAAGGAGAAAAAAGTTTAGGGATCGACTGTATAAGATCGGTTGTGCTGCGCTCAGCACCAACGGCATTAGGTATACTATATTTATTGACGTGGGATAAAAGAGCTTAGGACAGAGCAAGCTCCACCGCCGGTGCTCAAGCGCGGCAAATTTTTATGGACAATAGGAGCCTGTACCAGTGAGGCTCTGATTGACACTGGGAACTTGTACTTCTTTTGCATTTTTGCCCCCTTTTATTTCATATTATGCATCCCTTTGGTAGAAAGGTTGCTGAGGAAGAGCAGCCGATGGTTCTTGTTGCCCAACGGGGTATGGTGTGGACACGAAAACGTAAACTAATATGTGTTGTTCTGTTAATTTTGCTGATAATATTGTGTGGAGTATCATGGGTTTTGGAAAATGATCGAAGTATACCTTTACGTTGTAAGGGTAAGGTTATCTCCCTGACAAGAAACAGAAGAGCAGCCCCGAGTAATGTATTTTTACAGACACATAAGAGGTTTTTCGGAGAAGGGATAGCTTGTTACCCCACTCAATCTGTTACTAGTCTGTGGACTGCATGCCCATTATCACTCGTGAATTATACGTACACTCGGCCACCTGATTTTGTAGAAGTAAAATGAGTGTTTGGTTTTGGTTACTCGGGCCATGCCTTTACCATAGAAAACCATTGGGGGAGGGTTACCCCGGTTGCGATAACAATACATACTGTGATAATTTCTATATGGATAAACAAAATATAACGTTGGTGGGTTGGCATTACAAGGAATTGACAGTTCCCCGGGAAGCTGGTTATTATCCTGCTTGTTGCCCTATTATCAACAGTACTGATACTTCATTATATATAAATTGTTCAGGGATAGTATTGTATAAGACAACGTTCTCTTTAGTGAATTCAGAAGACCGCAGTACCTTTGGGATGAACTCCCGGTACTCTGCAGTGGATTATGATAAGCCAATTTATGCACACCCAGGGTTTTTCTTTTTATCTAATGGGACTTATTTTAATGTCCATAATGGTATGGACGATGTGGCCCTCGGAATGGTATTGCCTTTGGGTGTACCTTGTAAACGTGTGAAGCCTAAAGTAAGATGGATTAAAAGAAGTCTGACCAAAGAGTTCTGCGAGGGGGTGACGGATATAGAGGTCAATAATTACAGCAATGGTATTACTTTTGGATACATCCTTTCTTCTATTTTCGCATTAGGTGGTACTTTCATGGCTAGAGGTGAAAAGGCCAGAGAATATTTTGGGTGTAAGCTACAAATTTTATCCAATACTACTGTAGCAGCTTTACGTGACATCACCACTCAGTTGGAGAGTATGCGAATATATTCTGAACAAACTAGATATGCAGTGGATTTCATTCTAGCAAAGAGTGGTGGTGTATGCGCGGTAGTTGGCGATCAGTGTGTAGTCGGGATAACGAATATGGAAAAGAATATTACCAAGCATAGTCTAGATATTCTTGAAAATGTCAAAGGAATGGAGAGTGGGAAATGGAGCTGGTCTCTCTTTGGTAGCTGGGGCTGGATTTTTGAAAAACTGATTTATCTAATTGCGATATTGGTGCTCTGTTGTGTTCTTATTCAGTAAATAACAAAGAAGACGTCCTCTGGGATTTGTTTAAAGATTTGTGCACACCTAATCACACTTAACCAATCCAGCTGCATCCACACCACACTTATTCATAAAGGACACCGCCAACCTAATGGCTACAGTAAATTGGCACAGATATTCATACAAGGTCAATAGTATTTACCATTTACTATTCATTTATTGCAGTTAGTATTAAGAAACAGAAAAAAACATAATTAAAAACATTTGTATTAAACAATAATCACACACAATTAATTCCAAATTTAAAAACAATTAATCACATAAATCACAGTTAAAATCTTTACACCCAAAAAGAAAAAACACGAGAGATAACCCAGACAGTTATCTTTGTCTTTAGTGGCCACACCCCAGAATTATAATCATGTGCACACGCCCTGATATCTTGAAACCATCAATATCTAGGGTGCGTGTCCGTACAGCTGGGTATATGGCAACAACAAAAATGCGTCGACGCGTTTCGAAGGCTTTATCTTATTCCACCTTCTTTATCAAGACAGAAATTAAAACCTCGCGTTTCTTGTAAATCTATAAATATAAACACACATATTATAAATAAAACATGAATAATAAATCTAACATCATCATTACATAGCTGCTTTAAAAATACATAAATCCATATCGCAAAACACAATTATTATGATCAAAAAAAGAACCCAAGTGAAAAAATTTGCAAACCTATAGCAAAAACAGACCACAGTTTATACAGAGTGATTGTCTAGTATCTTATGTCATAAAGCTGTAGACAGTATCAAAAAGGAAATACATTTCATCTACACTAATGTAATAGAATCCCAGGATACATAACCATATACACTCTATTTAGTGCCATACTAGTAGTCCACCATGTTGTACCAGTGTCCTTTCCACTTGGCTCTCCAAAAGCAGAGCGCCCTCTTGTCATCACACTACTAATCACCATACATCCTAACAAATCCATTCTGCATGCATTCATCCAGTCTCTTATAAACACAACACATATTTTGTCGTATATATTACACTGACAACTAATATGTGTAGTGATAGACTTTTGTACAGTTTCGTAATATGTATCCCATAGGTATATCCACTTACATTTCGGTGGGTGATCGTCAAAACCCTCTCTAGCCACAAATATCGTGCTCTAAGGCGTTGTCACCGATAAAATAAATGAATTTCTAAATATAAAAACAGACATAAAAACTCAATATATTTCCCTCAATGAATAATAGTCAAGTATTTCCTTTTTATTTCTATGTGATCTATCCAATCAGTATGTCTAACTTACTTTTTGCACACTTATGAAAAAGGATGATATTTGTGGTTATCGAATGTCACCACTACTCCCTTTGGCACTCCATTGGTCTATCCTTAATGTTTCAATTTCTATAAATGTTAAAATATAAAGAAATTACTAATAAGTCCTTGTTCTATCGACACAACCTTGCTTCACTTTACATCAGATATAATAAAGCAGGATTACCCACCTTCTTCAAAAGGGTGCAGACTCGTAATTTCTGTTTTTAATTTCAGTGCCAGGATATTTTACCTAGAGGGAATCTTGTGCCTTCATACGATTCCTCCCACTTCTATACGTATTAGAGCAACATCCAATTCAGCTCTAGGGAGCAAAAACACCTCGATTTGTATTTGTATTAAGGCCTGAGTGCTCTCAGTTTAAAAACTATATTTTAAACACTTCTAAAATTTAACTCGACTATATTGCAACTGCTAAACAAACGGGGAAAAACTGTGCCTCCAAGTGATTCAAACTAACACGTCTGCATGTTTCTAATACAGTCTCGCACCTCATCTGAGACTACATTTCTGTACTATTCTGTTTATTTGTCTCAAAAGGGGGAGAAAAAAAAACCCCCCGAAATGTGCAAATTATTTGGGCTTGTCTACCCGAACCTGTTCACACTGCACGATAATTACTATATCTGAATTCTTACAGACACTGATTGAATTCCACCTATTTTCACAGACAGTCTAAATATAATCCCCTCGAGTTATCCATCGACACCGGGGGAAACAAAACATCTAAATTACTTAGGCTTACGTGCCCGGACTCATTTGTAATTGCGGCTGTTTGTTTTAACATCATTAAAACCTACGTGGGCACCCCTATTATAAAAACGCCCGCTCAATAATCCCCAATCAATCCCATGGTACCGAAACCATATGCTTCTATTTCAACACCCCCTCTCTCACCTCTATAATTCTTTATACCGGCGGTCCCTCGATCCGTCCTGGTCTGTTTGTAGAATTTTTTTGTCCCGGTTTAAATTACGCACTTAAAAAGGGCCCACATTTCTCAAATCAGACTACACGTTTATAACGTGCTGTTGTCATTACGGACGCAGCCAATCACATCCCTCAAACCCCACCAGTACGTAAGTGCTGCTTACTTCTTAACCCTTTCTCTTCTGGCCTATTTTGAATATAATTTGGTGACGGGCGATATAACTTTATTCATAACCACCATGTCATCAGAAAAGAAAAAAAAAATGTAACTCTCATACAAGGTTTACTATGAGACTGCAACCTGCTAACCGAGCTGCATGAATCCCCATCACCTATATCCAATACACAGGCTTTTCGTATATGCCAACTTTACATACTAATAACAATAAGCGGTAGTCTACACCAGGTTCATAGATTGTTCTATTATGTACCCCTACCTAATACCGGATCCAATCCATATCTGTCACATGTTGTTTAAGATATTATTGACATCCAGTCTTCACGTGAGTTAAGACCATTTTGTACAGTGTTCAATTTACAGATAAACCATTGCTCTCTTAATTTCCTTTTCCTGTCAAGGTCTCCGCCTCTCCTATTACCGGATATTTTCTCGAGTATAAACCAACGCAGCTCATCACAGCCATGGCCTAGACTCGAGAAATGCTCCGTGAGGGGTGCATTCTCTTTTCCTGTTCTCAGAGCTGATTTATGCTCTTGCACCCTAAGTCTAAGTTCCCTGCTGGTCTCACCCACGTAGCCCAAGCCACATGGGCAGATCAGCAGGTAGACCAAGTTCTTACTTCGGCAATTGTTAAGGCTTCTACATCTGATCTCTTGGCCATTCAGGATGATACTCTTGGTGACCAAACACTGTTCACATATAGAACATGTGCCACACTTGTGGTTACCAATTCCTTTGGTCCCATATAGTGTGCACTGAGCTTCCTTATCATTGTGTCTGTATGTATTGACTAAGCTATTTCTAATGTTTTTATTTTTCTTAAATGCAAAGAGCGGTTTCTCAAGTTTTAAGTCTTGCCCATCATTAAGAATTTTCCAGTTTCTATTAAGTATATTCTTAATTTGGTTAATATTCTCACAGAACTGGCTCACAAAAACAATCTTGTCATTCAAATGTGCTTGATTACGTGTTCTATTCTGATCTAACATGTATTCGCGATCATAATATTTAGCTCGCTTGTAGGACTGATTAATTAGTTTCCTAGGGTAACCTCGATCTCTTAATTTCTGTTTTAAAATATCAGAATGCTTGTTAAAGTCACACATAGAGGAACAGTTTCTGCGTAATCGCAAAAATTGCCCAAAGGGAATATTATCCCTTTGGGCTTTGGGATGAAAACTCCCATAGTGTAGTAAGGTGTTCTTGTCTGTAGGCTTACTGTAAAGTTCCACCTCCAATTGACCATCCTTCTCCTTTATGCAGATGTCTAAGAAGTTGACCTTCTCTTTACTGTATTCATACGTGAACTTTAAATTGGGGTCCCCCAAATTTAACCAACCAATGAAGTCTACTAAATCATCCTGGCTGCCTTCCCAAATAAAGATGATGTCGTCAATGAAGCGACACCATGAACTCACGTTTTCAAAAAATGGTACCACCTCATTGAAGACATGCCTCTCTTCGAACTCACCCACGTAAAGGCAGGCCAGACTGGGAGCACATGTGGCTCCCATGCTGGTCCCCTTTACTTGTTGAAATAAATCCTCCTCAAACAGAAAAAGGTTGTTTTTCAACACCATCGTTATACTGTGTAGGATAAACTCCATACTCCCACCTTGAAGATCTACTCTCTCTGGGAGTGATCCTATCACTTTGATTGTATCATCTTGGGGTATGTTAGTGTATAGGGCTTCAATATCCAGGGTGACCTAAAACTGGGTCACCCTGTTGAAGCCCTTCCCCTCAAAGATTGAAATAGCGTGGGCAGAGTCCTTGAGATATGACTTCTGTTGTTGGACAAGAGGTTTTATGAAGCAATCCGCAAATTTGCTAAGAGGCTCCAATAATGAGCCAATACTGCTCACAATGGGTCTCATTGGGGGATTTTTGGGATCTTTATGGACCTTTGGAAGTCTGTAAATTGCTGGGGTAATGGGAGAACTATTGTGTAAGAATTTATATTCATCCTCGCAAATCCAGCCCTCTATTCTGGCTGTATTCAGCAAGGATTCAATTTCACTTTTTAATTTTTGAATCTTATTATGGGGAACTCTCTTATAGTGTTCTGGAATCATTAGTAATCCTAACATCCTCTGCCTATAATCTTCCGTGTCGAACACCACAACCCCCGCCTTTATCGGCCGGTTTGATCGTAATGTCCCCATCATCTTTCAAAGATCTTAATGCTTCTCTATGCTGTTTGGAAAGATTATTATTAACATTTCTTTTGGTTTTAGGATTATCCAAAAACTGTTTAAGTTCAATTTCCACTACCCTTTCAAAAATTTCAATATTCTTATCAACCATATTCAGGGAGGGAGTAAATGTGGACTTAGGTTTCAATCCAGATACATTTTCGGTAGCTTGGATATTTCTATTTTCAAAAAATCTTTTCAATCTGACCTTTCTGAATAGTGATTTTAGATCTTTTTCAAATTCAAACCTATTTAATACTGTACTAGGGGCAATACTAAATCCCTTTGCTAATACCTCTTCTTCATTAGTTGTTAAAATACGTCGCGACAAATTGATTATTGGAAATTTGTTTACCTCCAATATCTTTGGTTGCGAGTTTTCAAGTAATCTTGCGGGGGTGATTCCTGCCTTGATCCTGTTGCAGAAAACTCCTCCCCTGGTCCCCTCTGTATGAATTCCGATAATTGCCCCGGCCTTTCCTTTGTCTCTGACCTAAAAAAGACTCGTGATCAGAGTTCGTCCCTTCTCTCCCTTGTTGATCTTTATTATAGTCCTCCTCTTCGCTACTTGAACCTGACGTCTCAGAGAAGGTAACCCGTTGGTTTCTGCCTCTAAAATAAACTGTTTTTTGTGGATGCGGTCTCTCCCACCTCAGATTTTTTGATTATAATAATCTTTGCTGAGGTATGGATACACCTGTTCAACATTGTATCTTTCTAGATCTTTTCTGAATTTGTTTGTTTTCTTATTGATCAAATATTCCTTGTATCCATTAGCTTCCTGCTCTAATTCCTCAAGCTTCTTTTTTGCATCCTCCAACCCTGTGCTTGTTCTTATTTTAGATTCTAATTCGTCTATTTCTTTCCTTTCCAAAATCAGTACCTCCTGTGCCGTTTCAATAATCAAAATGATCCAATCACGGCTACAACGATTCGCAATATGTGTCCAGGTCTCTAAGAATTTACTATTCTCAATAAAGAGGCCTGGTTCATTGCGAACCCGGAGGCCAATTGGGATCACCCTGATTTTAAATATTCGACCAGAAATTCGGCATGTAGCTCAGTCCTGATCATTTTTTTCTTTAAGTTTAATATTTTAAAGAGTTGATCGCTACTTAGTGCATTGGTACTGATATTCCCATTTGTGCGAGGATTTTGATTTATTAATTTATTAAATTTATCCTCCGAAAAACCAAAAGTCTTAAATGTATCCATTATTTATTTGAGATTATACTCCTGGCCAGTAGGCACAAGTTAGCAACACACCTCTCCAACCAACTGGTTGTACAGAAGATTATTTCAGAAAAGGAGAGGAATGGAGAGTGGGAATTGGAGCTGGTCTCTCTTTGGTAGCTGGGGCTGGATTTTTGAAAAACTGATTTATCTAATTGCGATATTGGTGCTCTGTTGTGTTCTTATTCAGTGCCTTCCCTTCTGTTGCTCTTATTGCACCGCTGTTCTCACCCCTAAACGGAAAATATCGATTCATGATACCAATGCTGCAATTATGCTTCCCCCATGCGCTAGGTCACAAACTGATGCAGACCCTATTTGAGTTCAGGAGTACAAGAGCCAGCAGTGTTGATGGTGAGAATTAAAAGCCAGATGAAATGGACAACAGACAAGTTGCCAAATCTAGAATTTGGGAACACAAAGGGGAAGGGCAAAAACAACAAATGTGCAGGAATGCTAACAGTCAACAAACTTAGTGGAATGGGAACTTACAGAAAAGCAAGTTGCAAGGCACCAACCTAATTCCTGCTACTGATTGCCCGCAACCGGCCCCAGGATGCAGGATGCCAGACGTGGGTCCATGCTAGCTATGCTACTGGATTCAAGATAGCCTGGCTGATGAGGGGTGATACTTCGAAACTGGTTCCAGGATGATTGTGTCTCTGGTCCAGGGAGGACCTGGCCTGGCAGTTCGGGCTATACCGTTCCTATGGGGAGCAGGGTCTGTCAAGACTGATTTGCATATGGCTGGGTCCAAACTGGAATGGCATGGCGAATCTAAAAATGATGCATTTAACCCAGATCTGTGACTGGAGGTGAATGTTTGATTTGTTTAGCATTACGTCCATCATCTGTTCATTTTGCATTTGTTGCCTTAAGTGGGAAGGGTATGCCAAGACATGGGACCCGTGCTCGCTATGTCACCGGATTCAAGCTAGGCTGGTTGATGAGGGGTGACACCCTGAAACCGGTCCCATGATGCTTGTTTCTGGTCAAGGGAGGACCTTGCCAGGCAGTTCGGTCTGGACTGTTCCCATGGGGAGCAGGGTCAAGACTGATTTGCATATGGCTGGGGCCAAACTGGAATGACATGTCGAGTAAAGAAACAATGGATTTAACCCAGATCTGTGACTGGAGGTGAATGCTTGATTTGTTTCTAGTTTCGGACCTCTTGACCACTGATTCCTGATCATACTTCCCTGGCAAAAATCAGTAGAAGCTAGTTTATGAGAGAATACCGTGTGGAATTCTCTTATAACAAATGACAAATATGCAAATGAGGATGGCTCCAAAGATCTATCTGAGCCATCATATTCTTTTCAGGCTAATGAATACTTCAAAACTCCTCATGTGCATCTGGGATCTAATGGCTTCTCCCTCATACTCTGTACCACTGGGCATAGATGCTGTGATTTGTAGTGCTTTCTTCACTCAGTATGCATGAAAAACTGGGTGCATACTCCTTTTTTATAGACAACTCTAATTACACTTCTGCCTGACCTATTCTTCATACTATCAAGAATGGTCCTAAAAAGCATGGTGCACATTTTGGCTACATACCTGGAATAACTAAATTAGCTGTGGACATGCAGATCTTTTCTCCTACTTGATAGTTTGATGCTGGAGACCTATGTCTGCAATTGTGGTATTACTCTACATCTCCCTCCAAAGAAATTGTTTGAAAGAGTTCCATCACTAAACATAAGCATGGTAAATATGTGCTTTGATAAGCTAAATATATCTGTTGCAATATTAACACAGAAAGAGTTGTCTTTAACCTCTGTGACAGAAACCTTTGCCTTGTAAACAGCCTGGTCTGCATCTAAAATAAAGACACTTCTGCATTCACATTTTCCAACGCATTTCGCTTACATACTGCACACCATCTTTCTTCATTTCATCAAAACAACAGGTTTGACTCAAGTCTTTAAGAGCATTGGATCTGACTTACAGACTGACTTTAAAGCTATTTTTGAGCTGATTCCTTGATTGTTCATTTCAGTGTTTTCAAGTCTGTTTGTTAAATGTTAAAACACTCTGCTGATAGTTCGTTGTGCAATTCCCATCTTTCTTTTAGTGAAGAAATTAATCCAGTGCAACTGCCAACGTGAATGGGAGTGACAGCAATCCAAACGACCAATAATGTCGTGAAAATATGCCATTTTCCTTGCGAGGAGAATTATTGAATGTGATAAGTGCAAGCTGGACTCTTTCATTCTGCAAGTTTCCTGCTCCCGGAGTGAGACCCTTCTTTTGGGGCTTGAACTGTTATGAAATATTTTGCTTGGATGTTCCATTGGAGTTACCCCCTATAGTATCATTCAACGTGAGAGAAGTGATTTGACCAATAAGATTACAATACTCATAATGCACTGCAATTAAGCTGTCAATCTTGAAATATGCTTTAGTGAAATTGTGTGTGCTAATCAATCAAAAGTAAATGTATTTGATTAACTTAGAATGCACATTTAGTTTATGTTATTTTTCCTTACTACATGATAATTAAGATTTCTAGAATATATTCATACTATTTAATCTTTGCTGACTGTCCTGTTCTGTTTCAAATACTTTTTATCGTCTTATGAGCAAAGTCTCAAGGAAAGTTGATAACTGCATGTCTTGTTTGTTGTCATTACTCAAAGAACATAGTTTAGCAGGGTAACAATAAGTAAAAGCGCATAAGGTTATTTTCTGTAAATTGTTTATTCTAGAACATTCCACAACACCTAAATAATGTAAAAGCTGAGGACAGGGTGTTAAGGTGAGAGAGGAATGTTCATACCAGGCAACAGTGAGACAGGCCATGCATAATCGCATCACCCACTTATAGACGTGGGTCTATAAAAAATATTTGGAATTGCTGAAATCAGGTGACATATTCCAGAAATCAATACAATTGTTTTATGGTTATTTTTACTGTAAATGTAATTGCACACATTGATAACATGAGAGTAAATGTTAACAATATTGTAAACGTATTGTGAAAGCTGAACAAAAGAAGCATACCAATTGGATATATGCATTTCATTACCCTCGTTTTCTAATATTCACATTTCTCAACAATGGTTCTACGCACATTGGCAAAAGCAGAGGAAATAATTCCACATTCATTAGAGATACCTTTATTGCCTCATTGGTGTAGCAAGTCACCACCAGCTATATCAATAACATTCTCAATGTCACAGCGCTGAGCTATCATACCTCTATAACAGAAGCAGTTTCTTTTTGTGCTGGCTGAGAAAGATAATTCTTGGTGCTCACTGGAGCGGAAGCTTCGAAGTCAATCGATTACTCTATGCACTCACTTATTCGCTCACTGAAGCAAAGTTGATTTCTTCTTCCTGCAATGCACTTTTCCACAAACCTGCAGCTGTAACTAATATTGGTTGCCATGTACTGGACAAAAGAAGTCTGTGTGCTGCAGCTCTGCAGTGTCTCACTTCATTGGTTGCCACAATGAAAGGAGAGACGAGTTGACATTCTTCTAAATAGGAAGTGTCAGTGGAACGTGAAATATCTGATATACAATAAATCATATTCAGTCCTGAGACACAGACAGATGGGCAGCACATCTCAACTTTGTATGATGAGCAGGTTGCATTATACACTCGGGACAGATTTACCAGTTTCTCACTCAGCGCAGTGCAGCAGCCGCAAATGCTGCGCTATGGTGCGTGAGAAGGAGAGCAGGAGAGCGCCATATTTACAGAAATATGTCACTCTTCTCCCCTCTTCCTAACGCCGGTGCAGAAATGTGCGCCCGTGCGCCACGGAAACACCTTTGTACCATAGTGCAAGGGTGTCTCCGCGGGTCTAGCATAGGTTTTGTACTAGAAGGATACCCTTCCAGTACAAAATACGATGCTTAGACTAACTTTGAACATTTTGACTCTTTGTATGTGGAAGCCAGAAGATAAAAGAGAAAAAACGCTTTTCTGAAATGGGCGCTATTTTCAGACGCTAAACCATGCCTACTTTTCTAAGTAAATAGGGTTTAGCCTTAGAAACCTTCAATGGTTGCATGGGAACGCCTATGCACCACCCATGGTACACCCCTTGGCGCTAAGTAATGCAAAGCAGCGCTATGCACTGCTTTTCATTACTTTCAAGTGATTTTCCAGCCTAAAACAGGTTTTACTAAGTGAAGGAGGGTAGTAGTCCCTGTATGGGAGAATACCGCACAATCAAAAAATGATATGTATCAAAGTGTATCAGTCTAGTGTGAGTCAATCAGTTGCAACTTATAAGTTTGTTGGGGTGCTAATACAGCTCGATTCACCTACTACCAAAGGTGCTATTCACACATTAGAACCTAATGTGTATACATATATGTAAACATAGAGCTTCATTCAGCACTCCCCTTAACAATTCTAATAATCCAAAGTGTACTGGATAAATTCAACCATCATAAGTTAGTACACAATAATTTTCAAACAATATTCCAGAAAAGGGCAATGATATCTTGATACAAATTTCAAAGAGTCACAAAAAGTCAAAAAATTCGGTATTCCTCTTGTTGGTTTATTCTTTTTGGTTCTCCCAGCAAGGAATTTGACATTTGCCGACATTTGTCTCTCCCCCCCGCTCCAGCATTCAGTTCTTTTGAGTGCGTGACGTTGACCTTGTTACTCTTTTCTCCTGATCGGGGCCTGTTCTTTCTCCCCCCTCGTCTTGTTCTTTTCCTCCTATGTTCTTTTTGTAGAACCCTGATCTGTTTCCCTTCCTGTATCTTTCGAGTTCTGCTAAAAAAGACGAACCTGCCATTGTATTTTCATTTCCTCCTGTGGTTGTGTGTGTTTCACTTCTGGATTCACTTAATTCACTGGTAATGCTAGACAAATCTGACTCGCTTGCTGATGTCGAGACCACCGGTCTTGTTTCACTTGGCATGTTCGACCCCCCTCTTGGTTTGAATTCATCAAACTTTTTTGCAAATGTGAATATTCTGCCGTTCTTGTAGTCGTTGTCATCCCTCTTTAGTTTACGTATTTTTTTTGTCTCTAATATATGTTTGGTGTGTGCTAAGTACCTCTTTTAAGATTTTGTAGATTTGTCTAGCATTAGGAGGAGGAAAAGAACAAGACGAGGGGGGAGAAAGAACAGGCCCCGATCAGGAGAAAAGAGTAACAAGGTCAACGTCACGCACTCAAAAGAACTGAATGCTGGAGCGGGGGGAGAGTCAAATGTTGGCAAATGTCAAATTCCTTGCTGGGAGAACCAAAAAGAATACACCAACAAGTGGAATACCGAATTTTTTGACTTTTTGTGACTCTTTGAACTTTGTATCAAGATATCATTGCCCTTTTCTGGAATATTGTTTGAAAATTATTGTGTACTAACATAATAACTTATGATGGTTGAATATATCCAGTACACTTTGGATTATTAGAATTGTTAAGGGAGTGCTGAATGAAGCTCTATGTTTACATAAAACAGGTTTTACCCTGGAAAGTAAATATGTAACAAAAGATTTAGCATCGTTTGTGATGCAACACAGCGTTAAATCTTAGTAAAGACGTTAAAGGTTGTTTTTATCTTGCCACATTTGCTGTGTGTTCAAAGGCAGAGGTTAAATGTCAAGCAATATCTTCTAACAAATTGCTGCTTAGTCTTTTAACATGTAGATTGGTGTTTACTTTTCTTTCTTGGACTGCAAATGTAAAAGATTTTGTATAGTGAACTATCTGACATTCTTGCTTGGTATGAGGATTGTGAAAGGAAAGACTGTAGGTTGTCAGTTTTTTTCTAGTGCACACCAACATTAAATTCCTATAAATGAACTGTAAAAACATTTTAAAATGTATCAGTAGTTAGGAAAGCACAAATGAAGCAGGTTTTTGAAACTCTGAGGTGTTATGGAAACAAAGATTTTAATAAGATCAAAACAAATCAAGACACTTCGTGATGTGCTAATGAGAAATATTCGCTGAAACCTGATCTGCACGCAATTCCGTTTGTGTGCTGTATACTTTTGTCAGTAAAACTGAATGTCAGTGCAAATTTTGTTGCCATTTCTATGGAAGGTTAAATGACTGTAAATTAGATTGTGCTACCACACCATGTTTACGTAATATATTATACTCCAAAATGTATCACTGGCTGCATACCACGCTCTTACCACTCTCCTGCTGAATGGGTTTGATTCATTTGCTACTCTGGTTCTTTGTGTGATGATGGGATTTTTACAATCTCTATGACTTCAGTAATGTAGCATTGATGGTAGCACCCCCACTCCGCAAATTGTTCCATCACCACTGCGCTAGCATAGTTATGCTTTAATCTAGTCTTAGCCTGGGTTCCTTTAGCAACAGAAAGTCTGAATGTAATTGTCTTTAAATTGTATTTATGGCCTACAGCTGTATGGAGGCGATCAACTGAACCACAAAAACGTTTTCACGAACAATAATTGCGTTGGAAATTGGGGACTTATGGTCAGGGCTGGACTGGCCATACCAGGCATCAGGCATTTACCCGGGAGGCTGGAAGGGTGGGGGCCGGTTTTGCAGCGGTGGGGCGGTTTTATTTACTGGGGGCCGGTCTTGCAGCAATCATCTCTGTAAATTGAAAGGAACCGTCATCACAGCAGTTAGTTTCAATGTACAAAATGTTTATGCGCCACTGTTAATTTAGATTTTTTTTTCAGTAACAAATTACTAAAGCGGGAGTTTGTTTCAGAAAAACAAAGAAAAAAACAATCGCCCCCACAAACTGGGAGTTTTCTCCCAGGATATGGGGTCTTTGTTTCTTTTTCTGCCCCTCACAACCAGGTTTTACATGGTGGTTAATGCAAAAAGAACAATTGATGGACAGAATGCAGAACAATGTCATACATTCACCCCAGTACAGAGATCTGGGCCTAAATCCATCGTTTTTTTGCTCACAATGCCATTCCAGTTTGAACCCAGCCATATGCAAATCAGTCTTGACCCTGCACCCAATGGGAACAGTCCATCCCGAACTGCCAGGCCAGGTCCTCCCTGGACTGGAAACAAGCATCCTAGGACCGGTTTCGGGGTTTCACCCCTCATCAGCCAGATAGCTTGACTCCAGTGGCATGGAGAGCACGGGTGGTGGTGACAGACAGAAAAATAAATTACACAGTTGACCCTAAATATGGTGGGTATTGTAATGCCCTTGCTTTGATGACCATTATTCTGTTGATCATTGGAGGAAGTTTTTTTGTCTACGGTGCCAAAGGGAGCTCTGTTGAAGACAAACCTAAAGTCCACCCATCTGTAAATGAGACAGGCAGACCGAGGGTTTGGCGGACAGGGTACTCAGTCAAGTTTGCAGTATAATACACTGTCCGCCAAACTCTAAATCAAGCCCTTAGTCAATTTGGTCTTCAAAGTCTTCCCATGGAATCAGATACAGGGGTGAAGCCAGCAAAGGTGCCGCAAAGTCAAGTACATACTTTTTTAGCTAAACCTGCAGCTATTGGTTTTGATCCAAAATCTCTGAGTGGATTAAATCTGGATTTCATAGCTACCAAGGTCACTTTGTTGCTGGGATAGATTTGCCTCCTTCCCCTGGTTAAAGGCTTTAGTCACATATTTGGTTATAAAAATCGACCAGCAGGCAGAGCTCCAAGAAGCTGAATACCTTTGATGCAAGATCCTATTGAACCCAATTTCAGGGCAGCAAAGATCTCTGAGCAAAACAAACTTAGTTTAATAGCCAGGCTAGGCTGCTCACTACCTGGAAAAGCCCCAAAACCACAGCTCTGTACTCCGAGGTGAGAAAAAATGAACAAGTTCCACTTTTTTGACAGGTGGAACGCTTCCACTTGGACACTCCTGCAAACCTCTGGTCCTCAGGGCAGACATCTGGTAACTCGGTCTCTCTCCTATTGGGGCTCATGCTAGGCCCAGTTCTGAATGTTCAGGTAGACCTTCTTGGAGTCAGGAGTCCTGCTTTGTGTGCCCCCTGGGGCGGACAGAGAGGAGGCCAACCACTTGCCCTTAGAGTACCGTTCCAGATCCTGGGCGCCAGCAGGAGTCAGGAGCTTCTTCTTCCTGCAGGCATGTAGGGTTTTCTTCTTTCAGGATGTTTTAATCTCATGTCTAAAAGTGTTATGAAGGGGTGGTGGTGAGGTGCAAGTCCCATCCTATACACTAAACTGGTGACTGGACAATCACTTACATCCATTCCTGACTGATTTGTTGCACTACTCCCACCTACGTGTTCAGCACTTCCTCTCTGAGTTTACTGAAACAATTCCCAGAAGCCCAAAAACAAAAAACAACTGTTACTGTCCTCACCAAGAGGAGCGTTGGTATTCTCTTATCCACTTCTTTTTTAGGATGAAGTGTCCTCCCTTCTGTTGGGGTCCAAACTGTTTTTTCTTCCTGCTGAACCTGGTTACAGAGAGTCCAGAATGGCCCTGGGAATGAATGGGAGAAGTTCCTGGCAGCCACCTATAGCATCACCAAGTCAAAAGTAGAAAACAGCCATTAGGCAATTGTTCACTGCAAGGGCATACTATTACCCTTGGAATCTTTACAATAATCAAGTAAGTTCAAGGCAGTATTTTCAAAAAGCTTGTTGCTTGAGGGAGGACAGGCATCACTATTTTTATTTCTTTTTGTTTGTTAGTTGCTTGAGAGCTACGAGTTTAGAGTAGGGGTCCATGTGGGTTAAGGTTTTCTGAAGGGATAACAATTGCACAGTTACGGGATGGTGGAGGCCTCAGGTATTATATATATATATATATTATCTACTGGCGGTCGCCAGTAGATAGTTATAGTTACAACCTATTATCCATAGGAAATCCACGACATTCTATTTGAAATAACTCTCTTGCCGGTTGACGTATCTTCGCAAAATTTTCAAACTTTGTGGCCCGCTCCGGTCCGCTCCTACCCTGAAAGTCTCGGGGGATTCGTCAAGCGGGGGCCGAGAAAAAGGGGGTCCCAAAACGCGTTTTCCCCATGCAATTTTCCATAGGAAACTTTAGACACGGCTACAGCCCGAACTGCTGAACGGAATTACACCAAATTTGGCAAAGAGGTAGTTCTTGGTTCAGAAAGAACCCTTTTGTTAAATGGTGTAAATCCGTTCAGTAGTTGCTGAGAAAATCAAAAGTAAAAAGATAGTGATATCTATGGCCGAGTAGGGTCCGCGTACCCTCCCGATCACTAGCTGCATGTTAATTGGCTGTCAGCTGGCTGTCAACATTCCGATTCAGGAAATGTTGGCAGCCATTTTATCCTCGGTAGAACCGAGGGACAGAAACAAGTGCGCAAAGCGCACAAAGGGAGCAGGGTAGAAACACCCTGACCCCTAGGTTTGCTCAGGGGGTCCCACAAGGACCCCTGGGCAAAAAAAAAAAATTTTTTTAAAAAATCGGCAGGATGCGCTCAGGGTGCGCGAATCCTGCCGAAAAAAAAATCGAAGTGCGGTCTCCGCGCTTCGATTGTATTTTGCCCCGGGTGGCCCAAGTCCCGGGGGCATGGTGGGGGATAATTTAATGTGTGGGGGCCTCAAAGGGCCCCCAAGCCCAGGGACCACCACCCCCGGGGCTTTTTTAAAATGGTGCGGGAGGGCTCTGAGCCCTCCCGCAGCCCCGAGGACCACCACCTCCCGGGGCTTTTTTTATTAATTAAAAAACCTGTGTGGGGGGCTCCAGCCCCCACACGCCCGAGACCGCCACCTCCCGGGGCACTAAACATTTAAATATGAGGGTCCGTTACGGGGCTGTGAACTGAATGGGAGGGGGCCGCACGGCCCACTCCTGGAGCCCTTGATGGCCCTGGGGACCACCACCCCCAGGGCCGGCTCCTGCAGTGTCCCGGGGTGCCTACCCCAGGGACACTGCTGTTTGCAATGACAGGACGGGAGCCTCGCGGCTCCCGTCCTGTCATTGCAAACTGCTTTGGATATTGGAAACCTGCTCTCTCTTCCAATATCCAAAGCCGATAGCTTTCCACATGGGGAGCAGCATGTTAGCTGCTCCCCATGTGTAAAGCAATGCCGGCTCCCGTAGGACACGGGGAGCCGGCGGGACTGTGGGGGATTGGGGACCCCCACAGTCCCCAACGAGAGGGCCAGCCCGGGGGATGGGGTCCCTGGGGCAAGTAGTGGCCCGGGAGGGGGCCACGCGGCCCCCTCCCCAAAAATAAAAAAAAACAAAAACAGAAAGGCCGGCCCGGGGATGGGGTCCCCGGGCCTTAAATGGCCTGAGGAGGGGGCCACGCAGCCCCCTCCCTACGAAAAAAAAAAAATCGAGGCCATGCCCGGGGATGGGGTCCCGGGGCCAATACAGGCCCAGGGAAGGGGGGCCACGCGGCCCCTTCCCGTTTTTTTAAATTTGTAATTTAAAAAAGGGGTAAGGCCCTGGGGGATGGGGTCCCCAGGGCATAAAAACTGGAAAAAGGAAGGGGGCCACAGAGCCCCCTTCAGAGACAAAAAAAAAATGTTTTAAAAAACGATCGGGCCCGCAGGCCCCGCCCCCTTCCTTCACCACTCTGCAAACGCGCCCCTGGCGCGTTTGCAGAGAGACAATTCCCCTTGAATACTGGGGGTCCCTGGGGGCCAACTAGCCCACCAGGAACCTCCAGTATGCGCCAGGGGCTGCCTTGCAGAGAGGTGTACAGAGGCCACGCCCCTTTTACACCTCTCTGCAACGCAGCTCTGTGGCGCTTTTGGAGGTATATGGTGGGCTAGTTGGACTCCGGGGACCCTCAGGATTCAAGGGGACTTAATTCCCCAACTTAAAACGCACCACGGGGCGCGTTTGCACAGTGGTGAAGGGAGGGCGGGGCTTCAGGTGACATGTGTGCAAACAGGCCCCGTGGCGCGTTTTAAGATGGGGAATTAAATCCCCTTCAATCCTGAGGGTCCCTGGAGGCCAACTAGCCCAACAGGTACATCCAGAAAGCGCCACAGAGCTGCGTTGCAGAGAGGTGTAAAAGGGGTGTGGCCTCTCTACACGTCTCTGCAACGCAGCCCCTAGCGCATATTGGAGGTTCCTGGTGGGCTAGTTGGCCCCTAGGGACCCTCAGGATTCAAGGGGACTTAATCCCCCAACTTAAAACGCGCCACGGGCGCGTTTGCACAGATGTCACCTCAGGCCCCGCCCCCTCCCTTCACCATTGTGCAAATATTCTTCTAAAATCATCCGAAATACGAATTCCTATTTACTCACCTATTATAAGGAGAGACCTCAGTGCTGCATCTTTCAGCCCAGTACTGGTCCTGAAAAGTAATTTTAACCGTACTTACCAGTAACTTGAATTTCCTTCCATAGGATATCATTGCCTGCTTTTTGTTGAAAAAGTTTCTAAGTGTTGATTTTTGAAACATACAAATATTCCTCTAAAATCAGCCGAAATACGAATTCCGATTTACTCACCTGTTATAAGGAGAGACCTCAGTGCTGTATCTTTCAGCCCAGTACTGGTCCTGAAAAGTAATTTTAACCGTACTTACCAGTAACTTGAATTTCCTTCTATAGGCTAACATTGACTGTTTTCACTTGGAAATTCTTCTAAGTGTGGAGTTTTGGAACTTTAAAATATTCCTCTAAAATCAGCCGAAATACGAATTCCGATTTACTCACCTGTTATCAGGAGAGACCTCAGTGCTGTATCTTTCAGCCCAGTACTAATCCTGAAAAGTAATTTTAACCGTACTTACCAGTAACTTGAATTTCCTTCCATAGGCTAACATTGACTGTTTTCACTTGGAAATTCTTCTAAGTGTGGAGTTTTGGAACTTTAAAATATTCCTCTAAAATCAGCCGAAATACGAATTCCGATTTACTCACCTGTTATCAGGAGAGACCTCAGTGCTGTATCTTTCAGCCCAGTACTAATCCTGAAAAGTAATTTTAACCGTACTTACCAGTAACTTGAATTTCCTTCCATAGGCTAACATTGACTGGTTTCACTTGGAAATTCTTCTAAGTGTGGAGTTTTGGAACTTTATAATATTCCTCTAAAATCAACCAAAGTACGAATTCCAATTTACTCACCTGTTATCAGGAGAGAACCCAGTGCTGCATCTTTAGCCCAGCACTGACCCTGAAAAGTAATTTTAACCGTACTTACCAGTAACTTATATTTTCTTCCATAGGAATCCATTGTCTGGTTTTCAGCAGAAAAGTTTCAAAGTGTCGATTTTCACAAACTACAAATATTCCTAAAAATCGCCTGTATGACTTAAACGCATTCTTTCAACTGTTTACAGGAGATGCACCAGTGCTGGATCCAGGATCCAACACTGAGTAAGAAAAAGTAACGATAACAGTTTTTAACTTCTAAGTGAATTTCCTTCCATAGGATAACATTGGTGATTCTATGAGAAAAGTTTCTAAGTGTGAACTTTTAAAGTACAATAATATTCCTTAAAAATCACGACTGTAACCAAAACGCTTTTACTCAACTGTTTACAGGAGATGTCCCAGGACTGAATCTAGGATCCAGTCCTGTGGTTAGAAAAGTAATCCATAAAGTAACTAATTGCATTTAACTAGAAATTCACATTGAGCTGAATGTTGCATTGTGTTTGAAAATGTGTTGCCCATTGCAACAACTGTAACTACTGTACTTAAAAGTCTATTGCCTATGTGCAAAGTATTTAAACTAAAGTAATTCATTCTGAGAAAGTATTTTTGTAATGTAATGTATAATGTAATTACAATGTAATTTAAAAATTAAATATTTAAAAAAAAATTGTTTCTAAAAAATTTGGAAATCAGTATGAAAAAAATTTATATAACAATTAATACATTTAAAAATTGTCATTTACAAAACCTTTGAAATTCACTGAAAAAACCGTAGGTTTCAGACATGTTATAGTTACAAATTAGCATTTAAAAAACCTTTGAAATTCACTGAAAAAACCATAGGTTTCAGGGACGTTATAGTTACAAATTAGCATTTAAAAAACCTTTGAAATTCACTGAAAAAACCATAGGTTTTAGGGACAGTTATAGTTAGTTGGACATTGCACTCGTACAAAACCCGTGAAATTCCCCGTTATAGTTAGTCCAGCTAACTATAACTCGCGCCCACAATGCACTGCTGATGACGTCACATATTACATCACTCATGACATGGTCAGTGACATCACTGATGACATCACTGATGACATCTCAAATGACATCACTGATGACATCATCCACGTGATAATCTGATGCACCTCCTCACACCCCAATATAACCTTTGATACACCCACTCTAAATTACAGACTGCCATTCGCAAAACCATAGACACTCCAACACCAATAACTACATACCCACTCACTGATTCTTAGGTCTACGCACACATCCACTCACTCACCCGTACAGTCACTCATACTTACGGTCACTCAGTACAGGACTATCATATGCACTCATACTCCTATATAGACACTCAAACACCGCCACTCATCCATAGAGGTACTCACACACCTAGTCAGTCATGCAAATAATTAAACACACTACCATTTACTCACCTATACAGTTATACACACACCAGCTCACTTACTCATACAAATAGTAGCACATTCTTACGCTCTTATACAATCACTGATACAAGCACACACTCATCCATACAGCCACTATCACAATCACTCACTCTCAGCTTATAGCTATTTATATACTCCAACACACATATATACTGCCTTTCACATATGTAGTTACTCACACATGTACCACTGGGACATACATTCACTCACTAACACACTCTTACACACACTTACCCACCCATACAGTCTATCACAGATGCACTCTTGAAACCATCCACCCAGTGAATCACCCACTCACACATCTATGCACAGAGTTGCACACACCCCTCCCACACAAACACTCAGGCACCCATACAGATACTCAGACAAGCATTCAATAACTCATATAGACACTCATGTAGCTATTCACAAACACATGCAGCCACTTACACAGCAACAGACAGACGGATACAGACATTCACCCAGTTTAGTCACTAACCCATGCATTCAGTAAGATACGTTAAATCACTCACTTATAGAGTCAGTCACGCACCTACTAAATCATCCATACAGACACTTACACACCCACTCATTCTTCAATACGTCTTTTCCTATATATATTAAAAATATTTAAACTTTACAGAAACACACAGTCACTGGATGATGTCATCAGTGATGTCATTTGAGATGTCATCAGTGATGTCATCAGTGATGTCACTGACCATGTCATGAGTGATGTAATATGTGACGTCATCAGCAGTGCATTGCGGGGCGCGAGTTATAGTTAGCTGGACTAACTATAACGGGGAATTTCACGGGTTTTGTACGAGTGCAATGTCCAACTAACTATAACTGTCCCTAAAACCTATGGTTTTTTCAGTGAATTTCAAAGGTTTTTTAAATGCTAATTTGTAACTATAACGTCCCTGAAACCTATGGTTTTTTCAGTGAATATATATATATATATATATATATATATATCCTTTCCACCTTTCCCACCAGTGCCACTGCTGAACTCCAACACGGGTGCCTCCTTCGCGAGAGTGAGACTTGCATGTTTCACAACAACTAATTCAAAATAAGGAGCACTCACGGGGCAATTCAGAAATTTAATAATGAAATATATGGCAAATGCATTTCGGAAACAAGCCTTCTTCAGTGCCTTTCATTAAATTAAATAATGTACCACAGTCTCTGGTTGGTTTAAATTGTGTCACCTTCCTTCCTTTTGGTGAATCAGTGGCCAATGGAAGAGCTGCAATTTCAGATGACTCCTGCTGTAATTTCCTCAGCCGCCATGGATGCCGTGCATATTGCCACGTTGATGTTAAAAATATGGTAATCTTCCTAATTGATTTTCAATTACGCATCCATGCTGCGCTTACTGTTCTGTATCAGCGTCATTCCACTTTGTCCCCAATGGGCCGCCACTCTCTAGATCTTGTGTACTGATTGCCCCTCATGACAGCCGCGTGGTGTTGTAAAGGTTTCCTCGCAGGTGCCATTATGATGAATAGACATCCACAAATATATATATTCACTGAAAAAACATAGGTTTCAGGGACGTTATAGTTAGAAATTAGCATTTAAAAAACCTTTGAAATTCACTGAAAAAACCATAGGTTTCAGGGACGTTATAGTTAGTTGGACATTCGTATACACTTTGCATTAACGAACAGTTCCCACTTAAAGACAGATGGCAGCATGGTGTTGTTGGGATATTTAACGGAGGGCACCGGTATCGTTGCACTGACCCGCCCTACAGAGCCTGCTGGCTCACATTCCGGTGCAAACACGGTGGTATTTGAATTTCAATGACCCCGGCTCGCCAAGAGTTCCCGAGGATAAAAAACAGAGATACTCCAAATGAAAATCATAAGGAAGGCTGGTAAGGGCACAAGAGGGAGTTTTTTCACTTGCTTGCTGAGGGAACGATCATGCTATGTACGAAGGTTAAAATTGCAATAATACAAGTACAAAATCAACTTTGCATTAACGAACAGTTCCCACTTAAAGACAGATGGCAGCATGTTTGTGAAAGTGAACAATAAAGTTTTAACATGCTGTTGCCTTTCGTGGAAAGTAAATAAAAGGACACACCTGTTTGACAATGCACTTTGGGAGAAAACCAAACCGCAGTGTTAAATCACAAGGCAAGGTGAAAGCAGAGGTGTACCCGTGATCAAGCTTCTTTTGGAGGAGAAACGCGTTGGGTTTTTTGTACTTGTGCAGCTTTCTACATGGAGTAAAAGCATTGTTCAATCTTCAGCGTTGGTGTCAGTGTTGCTCACTTCAAGGTTAAGTGTGGTGTTGTTGGGATACATATATATTATTACATATTATTTATAAATTTAACATTGGCAATGGATTTATTTCAACCATGACTGTAGTGCTTTTTGAACTATGCAGCATTGAGAACTTAAACTGTGAGCACTGCAGTCCAAGTACATGTTTTTACTAACTGTCCAATGTGCATTCTGGGAAATGCTGGCCACTTCGACTACAGAACTACCAAGTAGTCCGCTTTCAAGGAGCACGTGGTCATTCTGCACCATATAAATCAACTCACCTGTGATCAAGGCTTGTCCCAAAGCCAAAACGCGTCAGGGAAACTATGGTGCTGCCACTCTAATGCTGAATAAAAGTGTCTGTTTTCCAGAGATCGGGCATCTGTGATTTTTCTTCATATATATATATATATATATTATCTACTGGTGGTCGCCAGTAGATAGTTATAGTTAGGACCTAGTTTCCATAGGAAAAGCATTTTTTCTTTTCCCAATAACTTTGGCGCCAGTTGACGAATCTTCGCGAAATTTTCAAAACTTGTTGCCTGCTCCGGTCAGCTCCTATCCTGAAAGTTTCGGGGTGATTCGCAAAGCGGGGGCCGAGATAAAAGGGGGGTCCCAAAACGTGTTTTCTCCATGTTATTTTCCATAGGAAACTTTAGACATGGCTACAGCTCGAACTGCTGAACGGAATTACACCAAATTTGGCAAAAAGGTAGCCCTTGGTTCATAAAGAGCCCTTTTTTTTAAATGGTGTAAATCCGTTCAGAAGTTCCTGAGAAATTAAAAAAGAGGTCGGAAAATCAATTTCCCATAGGAAACTTTAGACACGGCTACAGCTTCGAACTGCTGAACGGAATTACACCAAATTTGGCAAAAGGTAGCCCTTGGTTCAGAAAGAGCCCTTTTTTAAATGGTGTAAATCCGTTCAGTAGTTGCTGAGAAAATCAAAAAATAAAAGTTTCGATATCTAGAGGCGCGGTGGATCGCCGGACCCTCCCGACCACGAGCTTTATTCTAATTGGCTGTCAACACTCCAAACCAGGAAGTGTTGGCAGCCATCTTGTGACTCGGTAGAACCGAGTCACAAGAAAACAGGGAACCAAACATGAAAAACAAGAAAAGGGGGCAGGGTAGAAACACCCTGACCCCCTAGGCCTGCTCAGGGCCAAAAAAAGCATTTATTTTTGTTTAGATTTCGGCGAAATTTGCGCTGGGTCCGCGAATCCCGCCAAATTTTTTTTTAAAATGAAGCGCGGGCTCCGCGCTCGTTGTTAGTTAGCCCCGGGTGGGCCAAGTCCCGAGGGCATGCCATAATGTAATTGCGGGGCCCAGGGGGCCCCGCAGCCCGGGGACCGCCACCCCCTGGGGCTTTTCTTAAATATTTGCGGAGGGCACACGGCCCCCCCGCAGCCCCGAAGACCTCCCCCCCGGGCTTGTTTTTTTTTAAAATGATCCTGTGTGGGGGCTCAGGCCCCACACGCCCGGGGACCGCCACCTCCCCGGGGCACTAAGTATATAAATGCGGGGTCCATTACGGACCCCGAGCCCCCGAGGACCACCACCTCCCCGGGGCTGTGCACACGTTGGGAGGGAGGCCGCGCGGCCCCCCTCCTGGAGCCCGTGATGGCCCTGGGGACCGCCACCCCCAGGGCCGGCTCCTGCAGTGTCCCGGGTGCCCACCCCGGGACACTGCTGTTTGCTATGGCAGGGCAGGAGCCTCGCGGCTCCCGCCCTGTCATAGCAAACTGTGGTTTGGGTTTTGGGAGAGAGAGCAGGAAACCTGCTCTCTCTTCCAAAATCCAAACCAGATTGCTTTTCCACACGGGGAGCTGCATGTTAGCAGTGCCCCGTGTGGAATAGCAATGCCGGCTCCCGGAGGAGGCGGGGAGCCGGCGTGACCGTGGGGGCATTGGGGCTCCCCCCACGGTCCCCAACAAAGAGGCCAGGCCCCGGGGGATGGGGTCCCCGGGGCCAGAAGTGGCCCGGGAGGGGGGCCACGCGGCCCCCCTCCCCGTAATAAAAAAAACGAGGCACAGCCCCGGGGGATGGGGTCCCCGGGGCAATTAGAGGCCTCAGGAGGGGTCATGCAGCCCGCCTCCTTAAATATATATTTAAAAAAGAAACATGTGGCCAGGCCCCGGGGGATGGGGTCCCCGGGGCCGAAATTGGCCTTGGGAGAGGGGCCGCGCGGCCACCTTCCCGTTTTTTTTTTTTTTTAAGAAAAAAACAGGTCAGGCCCTGGGGGATGGGGTCCCCAGGGCCCCAAATATTGTAAAAGAAGGGGGGCCACACAGCCCCCCCTTCAACAAAACATAATTTAAAAAAAAAGCCGGCATCGTGCCGAGGCCCCGCCCCCTCGCTGCAGCACTCAGCAAACGCGCCCCCTGGTGCGTTGTAAGTTGGGGAATTAATTCCCTTTCAATCCTGAGGGTCCCTGGGGGCCAACTAGCCCACCAGGTACTTTCTGTTTGCGCCACAGTGCTGCTTTGCAGAGAGGTGGTCTGAGGCCACGCCCCTTTTTACACCACTCTGCAACGCAGCTCTTTGGCGCTTACTGGAGGTACCTGGTGGGCTAGTTGGCCCCCAGGGACCCTTAGGATTCAAGGGGACTTAATTCCCTAGCTTAGAACGCGCCAGGAGGCGCGTTTGCAGAGTGGTGGAGAAAGGGGGCATGGCCTGTGTCCACCTCTCTGCAATGGAGCTCTGTGGCTCAATCTATGTTGGGAAATTTAGTCCCCTTGAATACTGAGGGTCCCTGGGGGCCAACTAGCCCACCAGGTACCTCCAGTTTGTGCCACAGAGCTGCGTTGCAGAGAGGTGGTCCGAGGCCACGCTCCTATTTACACCACTCTGCAACGCAGCTCTGTGGCGTTTAATGGAGGTACCTGGTGGGCTAGTTGGCCCCCAGGGACCCTTAGGATTCAAGGGGATTTAATCCCTCAGCTTAAAAGCGCCAGGAGGCGCGTTTGCAGAGTTGTGGAGAAAGAGGGCATGGCCTGTGTCCACCTCTCTGCAATCGAGCTCTGTGGCTCGTTCTATGTTGGGGAATTTAGTCCCCTTGAATACTGAGGGTCCCTGGGGGCTAACTAGCCCACCAGGTACCTCCAGTAAGCGCCACAGAGCTGTGTTGCAGAGAGGTGGTCTGAGGCCACGCCCCTTTTTACACCACTCTGCAACGGAGGTCTGTGGCGCTTACTGTAGGTACCTGGTGGGCTAGTTGGCCCCCAGGGACCTCTAGGATTCCAGGGGACTTAATCCCCCAACTTACAACGTGCCAGGGGCGCATTTGCACAGTGGTGCAGGGAGGGGGTGGGGCCTGATATGACAAGTGTGAAAAGACGCCCCCTGGCGCATTGTAAATTGGGGGATTAAGTGCCCTTGAATACTGAGGGTCCCTGGGGGCCAACTAGCCCACCAGTTACCTCCAGTAAGCGCCACAGAGCTGTGTTGCAGAGTGGTGTAAAAAGGGGCGTGGCCTCAGACCACCTCTCTGCAACGCAGCTCTGTGGCGCTTACTTGAGGTAACTGGTGGGCTAGTTGGCCCCAGGGACCCTCAGGATTCAAGGGAAATAATTCCCCAACTAACAACGCGCCAGAGGCACGTTTGCAGAGTGGTGGAGAAAGGGGCACGGCCTTTGTCTACCTCTCACCAATCCCATTGTGTGGGGCTTACTGGAGGTAAAAGGTAGGCTAGTTGGCCCCTAAAGGACCCCCAGCAGTGAAGGGGACTTCAATCCCCATCCAAGAGCGCGCCAGGAGCGCGTTTGCAGAGTGGTGGGCAAAGTGGCGTGGCCTGGTACGAGTACTTACCAGTGCTGCTGTGTGGGACTGACTGGAGGTAATAGGAGGGGAAGTTGGCCCCCAATGATGTCCTTGGGGGCCAACTACCCCTCTTGTTACCTCCAGTAAGTCCCACACAGTGGGATTGCTAAGACGTCTTTGGAGCCCATGGCCCCCTTTCTCTACCACTCTGCAAATGTGCCTCGTGGCAGACTACGGGATGGGGGATGAAGTCCAATTTAGTCCTGAGGGAGTTTGGGGCCAAGAATCCCTCCTGGTACCTCCTGCAAGTCCTACGCAGCGGAATTCCTGAGCGCTGGTCGGACGCCCAGCACCCTTTCTCCACCACTCTGCAAACGTGACTACTACTTAAAGAAGCATCTTTCTGCACCTCTGACTTAGAGGTAGTTTTAATCCCCCTGCCCTATTATGTACTAGGGCCTTACAGAGGAGGTCATGCTAATCACAGGGGTACCCCAACGCATAGTGTTCCTTAGTGTATGTAGGTGTTTTCACTGTATTCTAAGTGTCTTTTAGCATAGCACTGGCTCTAGGCCTGGTTAGTCAGAGTCAGTTACCACCAGTACCTGTTAGAAAAAGTCAGGGGCACAGGATGATTTTGCAACAAGGCCTCTTTCTGCTCCTCTGTTGGTTCTTTCTGCACACGTCTTGCTTCTTCCTGCACTTTTCTTCGTCTTTGTGGACTTCTGTTACTTCTTTCTGCATTTCTTTTGCTTCTTTCTGTGCGTTTGTTCCTCTTTCTTCACATGTCCTACCTCTGTAGGCATAGTTAGAAACTAGCATTAAAAAACCTTTGAAATTCACTTAAAAACCATAGGTTTCAGGCACGTTATAGTTAGAAATTAGCATTTAAAAAACCTTTGAAATTCACTGAAAAACCATAGGTTTCAGGCACGTTATAGTTAGAAATTAGCATTTAAAAACCTTAGAAATTCACTGAAAAAACCATAGGTTTTAGGGACGTTATAGTTAGTTGGACATTTCACTCGTACAAAACCATAGAAATTCCCCTGTTATAGTTAGTTCAGCTAACTGTAACTCGTGCCCCGCAATGCACTGCTGATGACGTCACATATTATATCACTCATGACATGGTCAGTGACATCACTGATGACATCTCAAATGACATCACTGATGACATCATCCATGTGATAATTTGATGCATCTTCTACACCCTAATATAACCTTTGATACACCCACTCTAAATTACAGACTGCCATTCTCAAAACCATATACACTCCAACACCAATAACTACATACCCACTCACTGATTCTTAGGTCTACACACACATCCACTCACTCACCCGTACAGTCACTCATACTTACGGTCACTCAGTACAGGACTATCATATGCACTCATACACCTATATAGACACTCACACACCGCCACTCATCCATAGAGTTACTCACACACCTAGTCAGTTATGCAAATAATTAATCACACTTCCATTTACTCACCTCTACAGTTACACACACCAGCTCACTTCCTCATACAGATACTAGCACATTCTCATCCATACAGCCACTCTCACAATCACACACTCTCACTTATAGCCATTTATATACTCCAACACACATATATACTGCCTTTCACATATGTAGTTACTCACACATGTACCACTGAGATATACATTCACTCACTAACACACCCATACACACACTCACCCACCCATACAGTCCATCACAGATGCTCTCTTGAAACCATGCACCAGTGAATCACCCACTCACACATCTATGCACAGAGTCACACACACCCCACCCACACAAACACTCAGGCACCCATACAGATACTCAGACAACTAATCAATAACCCATATAGACACTCATGTAGCTATTCACAAACCCATGCAGCCGCTTACACAGCAACAGACAGACGGATACAGACATTCACACAGTTTAGTCACTAACCCATGCATTCAGTAAGATACGTTTAATCACTCACTTATAGAGTCAGTCACGCACCTACTAAATCATCCACTCAGACACTTATACACCCACTCATTCTTCAATACACCTTGGCCTATATATATTAAACATATTTAAACTTTACAGAAACACACAGTCACTGGATGATGCCATCAGTGATGTCATCAGTGATGTCATTTGAGATGTCATCAGTGATGTCATCAGTGATGTCACTGACCATGTCATGAGTGATGTAATATGTGACGTCATCAGCAGTTATATATTCACTGAAAAAACCATAGGTTTTAGGGACAGTTATAGTTAGTTGGACATTGCACTCGTACAAAACCCGTGAAATTCCCCCGTTATAGTTAGTCCAGCTAACTATAACTCGCGCCCCCGCAATGCAATGCTACATGAGTGTCTATATGAGTTATTGAATGCTTGTCTGAGTATCTGTATGGGTGCCTGAGTGTTTGTGTGGGAGGGGTGTGTGCAACTCTGTGCATAGATGTGTGAGTGGGTGATTCACTGGGTGGATGGTTTCAAGAGTGCATCTGTGATAGACTGTATGGGTGGGTAAGTGTGTGTAAGAGTGTGTTAGTGAGTGAATGTATGTCCCAGTGGTACATGTGTGAGTAACTACATATGTGAAAGGCAGTATATATGTGTGTTGGAGTATATAAATAGCTATAAGCGAGAGTGAGTGATTGTGATAGTGGCTGTATGGATGAGTGTGTGCCTGTATCAGTGATTGTATAAGAGCGTAAGAATGTGCTACTATTTGTATGAGTAAGTGAGCTGGTGTGTGTATAACTGTATAGGTGAGTAAATGGTAGTGTGTTTAATTATTTGCATGACTGACTAGGTGTGTGAGTACCTCTATGGATGAGTGGCGGTGTTTGAGTGTCTATATAGGAGTATGAGTGCATATGATAGTCCTGTACTGAGTGACCGTAAGTATGAGTGACTGTACGGGTGAGTGAGTGGATGTGTGCGTAGACCTAAGAATCAGTGAGTGGGTATGTAGTTATTGGTGTTGGAGTGTCTATGGTTTTGCGAATGGCAGTCTGTAATTTAGAGTGGGTGTATCAAAGGTTATATTGGGGTGTGAGGAGGTGCATCAGATTATCACGTGGATGATGTCATCAGTGATGTCATTTGAGATGTCATCAGTGATGTCATCAGTGATGTCACTGACCATGTCATGAGTGTTGTAATATGTGACGTCATCAGCAGTGCATTGCGGGGCGCGAGTTATAGTTAGCTGGACTAACTATAACGGGGAATTTCACGGGTTTTGTACGAGTGCAATGTCCAACTAACTATAACTGTCCCTAAAACCTATGGTTTTTTCAGTGAATTTCAAAGGTTTTTTAAATGCTAATTTGTAACTATAACGTCCCTGAAACCTATGGTTTTTTCAGTGAATTTCAAAGGTTTTTTAAATGCTAATTTGTAACTATAACATGTCTGAAACCTACGGTTTTTTCAGTGAATTTCAAAGGTTTTGTAAATGACAATTTTTAAATGTATTAATTGTTATATAAATTTTTTTCATACTGATTTCCAAATTTTTTAGAAACAATTTTTTTTAAATATTTTATTTTTTAAATTACATTGTAATTACATTATACATTACATTACAAAAAATACTTTCTCAGAATGAATTACTTTAGTTTAAATACTTTGCACATAGGCAATAGACTTTTAAGTACAGTAGTTACAGTTGTTGCAATGGGCAACACATTTTCAAACACAATGCAACATTCAGCTCAATGTGAATTTCTAGTTAAATGCAATTAGTTACTTTATGGATTACTTTTTCTAACCACAGGACTGGATCCTAGATTCAGTCCTGGGACATCTCCTGCAAACAGTTGAGTAAAAGCGTTTTGGTTACAGTCGTGATTTTTAAGGAATATTTTTGTACTTTAAAAGTTCACACTTAGAAACTTTTTCTCATAGAATCACCAATGTTATCCTATGGAAGGAAATTCACTTAGAAGTTAAAAACTGTTATCGTTACTTTTTCTTACTCAGTGTTGGATCCTGGATCCAGCACTGGTGCATCTCCTGTAAACAGTTGAAAGAATGCGTTTAAGTCATACAGGCGATTTTTTAGGAATATTTGTAGTTTGTGAAAATCGACACTTTGAAACTTTTCTGCTGAAAACCAGACAATGGATTCCTATGGAAGAAAATATAAGTTACTGGTAAGTACGGTTAAAATTACTTTTCAGGGTCAGTGCTGGGCTAAAAGATGCAGCACTGGGTTCTCTCCTGATAACAGGTGAGTAAATTGGAATTCGTACTTTGGTTGATTTTAGAGGAATATTATAAAGTTCCAAAACTCCACACTTAGAAGAATTTCCAAGTGAAACCAGTCAATGTTAGCCTATGGAAGGAAATTCAAGTTACTGGTAAGTACGGTTAAAATTACTTTTCAGGATTAGTACTGGGCTGAAAGATACAGCACTGAGGTCTCTCCTGATAACAGGTGAGTAAATCGGAATTCGTATTTCGACTGATTTTAGAGGAATATTTTAAAGTTCCAAAACTCCACACTTAGAAGAATTTCCAAGTGAAAACAGTCAATGTTAGCCTATAGAAGGAAATTCAAGTTACTGGTAAGTACGGTTAAAATTACTTTTCAGGACCAGTACTGGGCTGAAAGATACAGCACTGAGGTCTCTCCTTATAACAGGTGAGTAAATCGGAATTCGTATTTCGGCTGATTTTAGAGGAATATTTGTATGTTTCAAAAATCAACACTTAGAAACTTTTTCAACAAAAAGCAGGCAATGATATCCTATGGAAGGAAATTCAAGTTACTGGTAAGTACGGTTAAAATTACTTTTCAGGACCAGTACTGGGCTGAAAGATGCAGCACTGAGGTCTCTCCTTATAACAGGTGAGTAAATAGGAATTCGTATTTCGGATGATTTTAGAAGAATATTTGCACAATGGTGAAGGGAGGGGGCGGGGCCTGAGGTGACATCTGTGCAAACGCGCCCGTGGCGCGTTTTAAGTTGGGGGATTAAGTCCCCTTGAATCCTGAGGGTCCCTAGGGGCCAACTAGCCCACCAGGAACCTCCAATATGTGCTAGGGGCTGCGTTGCAGAGACGTGTAGAGAGGCCACACCCCTTTACACCTCTCTGCAACGCAGCTCTGTGGCGCTTTCTGGATGTACCTGTTGGGCTAGTTGGCCCCCAGGGACCCTCAGGATTGAAGGGGATTTAATTCCCCATCTTAAAACGCGCCACGGGGCCTGTTTGCACACATGTCACCTGAAGCCCCGCCCTCCCTTCACCACTGTGCAAACGCGCCCGTGGCGTGTTTTAAGTTGGGGAATTAAGTCCCCTTGAATCCTGAGGGTCCCCGGAGTCCAACTAGCCCACCATATACCTCCAAAAGCGCCACAGAGCTGCGTTGCAGAGAGGTGTAAAAGGGGCGTGGCCTCTGTACACCTCTCTGCAAGGCAGCCCCTGGCGCATACTGGAGGTTCCTGGTGGGCTAGTTGGCCCCCAGGGACCCCCAGTATTCAAGGGGAATTGCTTCTTCTGCAAACGCGCCAGGGGGCGCGTTTGCAGAGTGGTGAAGGAAGGGGCGGGGCCTGCGGGCCCGATCGTTAAAAAAAAAAAATAAATTTTGTCTCCTGAAGGGGGCTCTGTGGCCCCCTTCCTTTTTCCAGTTTTTATGCCCTGGGGACCCCATCCCCCAGGGCCTTACCCCTTTTTTAAATTACAAATTAAAAAAACGGGAAGGGGCCGCGTGGCCCCCTTCCCTGGGCCTGTATTGGCCCCGGGACCCCATCCCCGGGGCATGGCCTCGATTTTTTTTTTTTCGTAGGGAGGGGGCTGCGTGGCCCCCTCCTCAGGCCATTTAAGGCCCCGGGACCCCATCCCTCGGGCCGGCCTTTCCGTTTTATTTTTTTTTTTTTTTGGGGAGGGGGCCGCGTGGCCCCCTCCCGGGCCACTACTTGCCCCGGGGACCCCATCCCCCGGGCTGGCCCTCTCGTTGGGGACTGTGGGGGTCCCCAATCCCCCACAGTCCCGCCGGCTCCCCGTGTCCTACGGGAGCCGGCATTGCTGTACACATGGGGAGCAGCTAACATGCTGCTCCCCATGTGGAAAGCAATCGGCTTTGGATATTGGAAGAGAGAGCAGGTTTCCTGCTCTCTCTTCCAATATCCAAGCAGTTTGCAATGACAGGACGGAGCCGCGAGGCTCCCGTCCTGTCATTGCAAACAGCAGTGTCCCGGGGTAGGCACCCCGGGACACTGCAGGAGCCGGCCCTGGGGGTGGTGGTCCCCAGGGCCATCAAGGGCTCCAGGAGGGGCCGCGCGGCCCCCTCCCATTCAGTTCACAGCCCCGGGAGGTGGTGGTCCCTGGGCTCTGGGGTCCGTAACGGACCCCCATATTTAAATGTTTAGTGCCCCGGGAGGTGGCGGTCCTCGGGCATGTGGGGGCTGGAGCCCCCACACAGGTTTTTTAATTAATAAAAAAAGCCCCGGGAGGTGGTGGTCCTCGGGGCTGCGGGAGGGCTCAGAGCCCTCCCGCACCATTTTTAAAAAGCCCCGGGGGTGGCGGTCCTCGGGCTTGGGGGCCCTTGAGGCCCCCACACATTAAATTATCCCCTCACCATGCCCCCGGGACTTGGGCCACCCGGGGCAAATACATCGAAGCGCGGAGACCGCGCTCGATTTTTTTTTTCGGCAGGATTCGCGCACTCTGAGCGCATCCTGCCGATTTTTAAAAAAATGTTTGTTTTTTTGCCCAGGGGTCCTTGTGGGACCCCTGAGCAAACCTAGGGGGTCAGGGTGTTTCTACCCTGCTCCTTTGTGCGCTTTGCGCACTTGTTTCTGTCCCTCGGTTCTACCGAGGGATAAATGGCTGCCAACATTTCCTGAATCGGAATGTTGACAGCCAGCTGACAGCCAATTAACATGCAGCTCGTGGATCGGGAGGGTACGCGGACCCTACTCGGCCATAGATATCACTATCTTTTACTTTGGTTTTCTCAGCAACTACTGAACGGATTTACACCATTTAACAAAAAGGGTTCTTTCTGAACCAAGAACTACCTCTTTGCCAAATTTGGTGTAATTCCGTTCAGCAGTTCGGGCTGTAGCCGTGTCTAAAGTTTCCTATGGAAAATTGCATGGGGAAAACGCGTTTTGGGACCCCCTTTTTTCTCGGCCCCCGCTTGACGAATCCCCCGAGACTTTCAGGGTAGGAGCGGACCGGAGCGGGCCACAAAGTTTGAAAATTTTGCGAAGATACGTCAACCGGCAAGAGAGTTATTTCAAATAGAATGTCGTGGATTTCCTATGGATAATAGGTTGTAACTATAACTATCTACTGGCGACCGCCAGTAGATAATATATATATATATATATATATATATATATATATATATATATATTGATCAAGGCTCGGACGAGCCGAAACGCGTAATGGCGATGAGAGAGGAACAATAAAGATTTTGCACTGATCCTGGGTCTGTGTCCGTTGTTGGATGGATGTATCCTGTTGGAAGCGGAGAAAGCACTGAATATATATATATATATATATATATATATATATATATATATATATATATATTCACTGAAAAAAACATAGGTTTCAGGCACGTTATAGTTAGAAATTAGCATTTAAAAACCTTTGAAATTCACTGAAAAAACCATAGGTTTCAGGGACGTTATAGTTAGAAATTTTCATTTAAAAAACCTTTAAAATTCACTGAAAAAACCACAGGTTTCAGGGACGTTATGGTTAGTTGGACATTTCACTCATACAAATCCAGAGAAATTCGGCCGTTATAGTTAGTTGAGCTAACTATAACTCGCGCCCCCACAATGCACTGCTGATGACGTCACATATTACATCACTCATGACATGGTCAATGACATCACTGATGACATCTCAAATGACATCCCTGATGACATCACTGATGACATCATCCACGTGATAATCTGATGCACCTCCTCATACCCTAATATAACCTTTGGTACACCCACTCTAAAATACAGACTACCATTTTTGAAACCACCACCAATACCAGTTACTACATACCCGCTCACTGATTCCTTTATTTATTTATTTAAAAGTTTTTATATAGCACTGGCTCGACCCGGGGGTATCAGAGCGCTTTACAAGAGTATGGATATAGTACAGGAGTAAACAATTGTTCATAACGTAGAATTCAAAACAGGATAGAATACAAAGAACAAATAGCATAATACAATTTACAAATGTCAGAGGGGCAGGAAAGAACTATCTACATAAATAAAATGGGTACAGGTAATCGAATTATTAAACAGTAACAAGAGATGGAGGAAGGCTAGAAGGTAGAGGGTAGTGGGTGTTTTGGCGTGAATAGGGGAGAAGAAAAATAGACTAAGGAAGGGGAGGAAGTAACTAAAGGGAGGGAATATGGAAGGAGGTGGGAAAGAAAAAGGCGAAGGCGGGGAGGGGAAAGGAGGGGGAAGGGAGAGAGTAGAAAAGGAGCGAAATGAAAAGGATTATGGACCCCAATATTTGTTGAGCAGGTGCAGTTTGAGGTCTTTTTTAAAGCTGATGTAAGAGGGGTTACAACACAGGTCTTTAGGGAGGGCATTCCAGATGTTAGGGGCGTTTCCGGAGAAAGAGCGAGATTGTGTGGTTTTCTTTTTTAACAGAGGTGGAACAAGGAGGAGAGTGTTGGTGCTTCTCAACGGTCAGGAGCAGCCCGCTTTATTGAGTTTGTTAGTGAGATACAGTGGGGCCTTTTGATGAAGGGCTTTGTGCGTAATGCATGCAATCTTGTAGGAGGCTCTGCCTTCGATGGGTAACCATTTAAGAGCTTTGAGGGCAGGGGAGATGTGGTCAAAGTGTTTGCAGTCAGTGATTAGTCTGGCCGCTAGGTAGAGCACAGATTTGAGTGGGGTAAGGTGAACTTTAGGAGTTCCAGAGAGGATAGCGTTACCATAGTCAATTCTGGAGAGGACTAGAGATTGGACAACCGATTTAAAGTCATCAGCTGGAATGAAGGGTTTAATTTTCGTGAGATGATGGAGAGAGAAGAGTGCTCCTTTAGCCGAGTTTTTTATGTGGTCCTGAAGAGTTAGGCTATTGTCAATGGTGATACCAAGAGATTTTACTGAGTTGGAAAGGGAGAGCGGACAGTTGAGGGCATTAAGGTCAGAGATCCATGTTTGGATAGGAAGAGGGTTGTTTTTTGGAGAGAAGAGAATGATTTCAGTTTTTTTCGGGTTGCGCTTGAGATGATTGGAGTGGAACCAGGATTGGATTTTTGTCAAGGTGTTGTTAAGGTGCAGAACATCAGAGTGGGATCTAATCTTATAGTAAAGTTGGGTGTCGTCAGCATAGAGGTGGTAGTTGATTCAGCTTGTTTTAGAATGAGGGTAAGGGGTTCCATAAAGAGGTTAAAGAGAGAGGGAGAGAGAATAGATCCCTAGGGGACACCAAGGGAGACAGGTGTGGGGTTTGAGAGGCAGTTGTCGATTTTGATTTGTTGTGTTCTATGTTGGAGGTAGGAGGAGAACCATTTGAGGACAGGACCATTGAGGCCAAAACGAACTTTGAGTGCGTTAAGTAAGGCAGGGTGGTTAACAGTATCAAATGCTGCAGAGAGGTCGAAGAGAATAAGTAGGCAGGTTTCGCCATTATCTGAGGAGTGGTGGATGTCGTCAACAATATTAAGCATGGCAGTTTCTGTGCTGCAGCCTTTTGGAAGCCGGATTGTAAGGAGTCCAGTAGGTTAAAAGTGTCAATGTGTTTGTCCAGTTGAAGCAGGGCACATTTTTCAAGGGCTTTGGAAAGCAGGGGGAGGTTGGAGATCGGGCGGAGATTATTAAGGTCGTTGGGGTCGGCATTGGGAATTTTAAGAATGGGAGTGATTTGTCCGAGTTGGAGGGAGGCAGGGACACATCCCTTGGTAAGGGAGGAGTTGATGATAGTGGTCCAATAAGGGGCAATTATGTGCTTAAGCTCCTGGAGAAGGTTAGACGGGAGAGGGTCTTTGGTGTGTGAGGACGGTTTGAGTTTAGAGATGATGTTAGAGACTTCAAGCTCAGTTACGGGGTGGAAATTGTGCCAGGAGGCGTTGTTTTTAAGCTGTGGGTTAGAAAGGTTGTTATCCGGAGGGGAAGTGGCAAGAAGGTGGGCGGAGGAATCAGGGGGGAGAGTTAATAGGTAGGGAGGTTTAGAAGTAGAGTCGGCGGTAAATAGGGGATTAGGAGGGATCTGAGATACAAGGAAGGATTGGTCTATTTTGGCTATTTTTTCGGAGAAGTTAGCAATTTCTTTTCATCTATCAGTTGTGGTCGTCAGTTTTGGAGGGGCAGAGGATGTTTGGTTTTGAACTATGTTGAACAGCTCTCTGGGTCTATTTTTGGCACGATCGAGTTGTGTGCGGAAGAAGGAAGCCTTTTCAGTGAAAATGTGTTTCTTGTAAGTAGCTCTGGCTGATCTGAGGAGGGCAAGATGGGCGGGAGAAGGGTGTTGTCTCCATGTTCTTACAGTTATTCTAAGAGCACGTCTTTCGTTGTTGACATTAGAATTGAACCACGATTTGGATGGAATGTTTCTTTGAGTTTTTAGTTTGGACGGGGCAATTTGGTCCAAGACATCGATGACAGTTTTGTTAAAATGCTCGGTGAGTTCGTTAGCATTTTGGGAGAGAGGGGTGAGAAGAAGTTGTGCTTGGAGTTTAGACTCCAGTTCACCAGGGGATACGATTAAGATTTCTGGTCCATTTCATGGATTCCTAGGTCTACACACACATCCACTCATTCACCCATACAGTCACTCGTACATGCAGACACTCATCAATACAGCACCATCATATGCACTCATACACCTATACAGACACTCACACACCACCACTCACCCATAGAGTTACTCACACACATAGTCAGTCATTCAAAGAATCAATCACAGTCCCATTTACTCACCTACACAGTTATACACACACCACCTCACTTATTCATACAGATACTAACACATACTTACTGTCTTATACAATCACTGACACAAGCACACACTCATCCATACAGCCACTCTCACAATCACTCACTCCCACATATAGTCATTTATATAGTCCAACACTCCCATATACTGCCTTTTATATATGTAGTTACTCACACATGTACCACTGAGACATTAAACCCTCACCAACACACCCATACACACACTTACCCACCCATACAGCCCTTCACAGACGCACTCTTGAACCCATACACCCAGTGAATCACCCACTCACACATCTATGCGGAGTCATATACCCCCCACCCACCCACACAGACACTTAAGCACCCATACACATACTCAGACAACCAATCAATAACCCATATAGACACTCATGTAGCTAATGACCAACCCATGCAGGCGCTTACACACCAACTGACAGACTGATACAGACATTCACACAGTTTAGTCACTAACCCATGCATTCAGTAAGACACGTTTAATCACTCACTTATACACTCAGTCACGCACCTACTACATCATCCATACAGACACTTATTCACCCACTCATTCTTCAATACACCATGGCATATATATATATATAAAAACATATTTAAACTTTAAAGAAACACACAGTAAATTCTAGTAAGACCGAGGTCCTACTTTTTGGCGGCCAAACTAATTTTTGGTCCCCTGCTCTATGGCCGGTGGAAATGGGTCCATTACCTACCCCCACGAATAAGGTAAAAAACCTGGGAGTTACGTTTGACTCTTTGCTTTCCTTTGAAAGCCACGTTAACCAGGTTACATCCCATTCCTTTTTCACATTAAAACTTTTGAGAAGAATTCTTCCATTTATTCAGTTTGAGCTACGGAAACTGGTGGTTTCAGCGCTGGTTCTTTCCAGAGCTGATTACTGTAATGGGCTTTTTATTAATCTGCGTAAGAAGTGTCTTTCCAAATTGCAGATTGTGCAAAATGCAGCGGCACGTCTTTGCTGAATATTCCAAGACATAAACATGTCGCACAGGCACTGAAGGGATTGCATTGGTTACCAGTGAAGAGACGAATTGAGTTTAAGGCTCTTTGCATTGCCTTTAAGGCCAGGCATGATATAGGGCCCAGCTTCTTTAAACAGAATCTAAAACCCTATATTCCGGTTCGCCACCTTCGTTCATCTCAGGCCCATAACCTGGTGGTTCCCAGGTTCAAGAAATGCTCCTGGGGAGAAGGAGCTTTGTGGTCGGCACAACAAGGCTGTGGAACAGCTTTGCCGCTTGGGCTGAAGCAAGAAACTAATCTGCTGGCTTTTAGAAAAGCGTTAAAGACCTGGCTGTTTAATCTTTGATGACTATCGGACTGTACTTTGATTTATGAATGACGAATTTAGCGCCTTGACGCCTTCGGGTGAAAGTTTTTGCGCTCTATAAATTTCTTTTTCATTTCATTTCACTTCACAGTCACTGGATGATGTCATCAGTGATGTCATTTGAGATGTCATCAGTGATGTCATCAGTGATGTCACTGACCATGTCATGAGTGATGTAATATGTGACGTCATCAGCAGTGCATTGTAGGGGCGTGAGTTATAGTTAGCTCAACTAACTAAAACGGCCGAATTTCTCTGGTTTAGTACGAGTGAAATGTCCAACTAACTATAACGTCCCTGAAACCTGTGGTTTTTTCAGTGAATATATATATATATATATATATATTCAACACACTGGTTCACTCACTTAGAGACGCACTCGAGCTTCGATGAGGTAACCAGCCTTTATTTCATCAGGTATGGATATGATTCGAAAGCAGGTGAGTAATGCAGCTTTCCTCCTTGCCGACGCGTTTCGAGTTTCCTCTTCTTCCAGGGCTTGTGGAAAGTTCGTGCTGTGGTGGGTTGGGCTCCCATTATATATACAAAGTCCCACCCTCAATGGATGCATTACGGAGACTTGTGGGAGTCGTAGTTCCCAAAAATTCACAAAAAATAAAACGCACTAATTACTGCTGGTTTAAGTCCTGGGTGGACCCCCGCACTCTGACATATCCTCATCCTGCGTTTCAGCCCCACATTCAAGACGGTGTATCCGTACTTTGCGGCCCCTTAAAATCCTTGGGTGGTGCAGTCTCTGGCGGATGAGCCTCCGCCTGGATTATTTTCAACACACTGGTTCACTCACTTAGAGACGCACTCGAGCTTCGATGAGGTAACCAGCCTTTATTTCATCAGGTATGGATATGATTCGAAAGCAGGTGAGTAATGCAGCTTTCCTCCTTGCCGACGCGTTTCGAGTTTCCTCTTCTTCCAGGGCTTGTGGAAAGTTCGTGCTGTGGTGGGTTGGGCTCCCATTATATATACAAAGTCCCACCCTCAATGGATGCATTATGGAGACTTGTGGGAGTCGTAGTTCCCAAAATTCACAAAAATAAAACGCACTAATTACTGCTGGTTTAAGTCCTGGGTGGACCCCCGCACTCTGACATATCCTCATCCTGCGTTTCAGCCCCACATTCAAGACGGTGTATCCGTACTTTGCGGCCCCCTTAAAATCCTTGGGTGGTGCAGTCTCTGGCGGATGAGCCTCCGCCTGGATTATTTTCAACACACTGGTTCACTCACTTAGAGACGCACTCGAGCTTCGATGAGGTAACCAGCCTTTATTTCATCAGGTATGGATATGATTCGAAAGCAGGTGAGTAATGCAGCTTTCCTCCTTGCCGACGCGTTTCGAGTTTCCTCTTCTTCCAGGGCTTGTGGAAAGTTTGTGCTGTGGTGGGTTGGGCTCCCATTATATATACAAAGTCCCACCCTCAATGGATGCATTACGGAGACTTGTGGGAGTCGTAGTTCCCAAAAATTCACAAAAAATAAAACGCACTAATTACTGCTGGTTTAAGTCCTGGGTGGACCCCCGCACTCTAACATATCCTCATCCTGCGTTTCAGCCCCACATTCAAGACGGTGTATCCGTACTTTGCGGCCCCCTTAAAATCCTTGGGTGGTGCAGTCTCTGGCGGATGAGCCTCCGCCTGGATTATTTTCAACACACTGGTTCACTCACTTAGAGACGCACTCGAGCTTCGATGAGGTAACCAGCCTTTATTTCATCAGGTATGGATATGATTCGAAAGCAGGTGAGTAATGCAGCTTTCCTCCTTGCCGACGCGTTTGAGTTTCCTCTTCTTCCAGGGCTTGTGGAAAGTTCGTGCTGTGGTGGGTTGGGCTCCCATTATATATACAAAGTCCCACCCTCAATGGATGCATTACGGAGACTTGTGAGAGTCGTAGTTCCCAAAAATTCACAAAAAATAAAACGCACTAATTACTGCTGGTTTAAGTCCTGGGTGGACCCCGCACTCTGACATATCCTCATCCTGCGTTTCAGCCCCACATTCAAGACGGTGTATCCGTACTTTGCGGCCCCCTTAAAATCCTTGGGTGGTGCAGTCTTTGGCGGATGAGCCTCCGCCTGGATTATTTTCAACACACTGGTTCACTCACTTAGAGACGCACTCGAGCTTCGATGAGGTAACCAGCCTTTATTTCATCAGGTATGGATATGATTCGAAAGCAGGTGAGTAATGCAGCTTTCCTCCTTGCCGACGCGTTTCGAGTTTCCTCTTCTTCCAGGGCTTGTGGAAAGTTCGTGCTGTGGTGGGTTGGGCTCCCATTATATATACAAAGTCCCACCCTCAATGGATGCATTACGGAGACTTGTGGGAGTCGTAGTTCCCAAAAATTCACAAAAAATAAAACGCACTAATTACTGCTGGTTTAAGTCCTGGGTGGACCCCCGCACTCTGACATATCCTCATCCTGCGTTTCAGCCCCACATTCAAGACGGTGTATCCGTACTTTGCGGCCCCCTTAAAATCCTTGGGTGGTGCAGTCTCTGGCGGATGAGCCTCCGCCTGGATTATTTTCAACACACTGGTTCACTCACTTAGAGACGCACTCGAGCTTCGATGAGGTAACCAGCCTTTATTTCATCAGGTATGGATATGATTCGAAAGCAGGTGAGTAATGCAGCTTTCCTCCTTGCCGACGCGTTTCGAGTTTCCTCTTCTTCCAGGGCTTGTGGAAAGTTCGTGCTGTGGTGGGTTGGGCTCCCATTATATATACAAAGTCCCACCCTCAATGGATGCATTACGGAGACTTGTGGGAGTCGTAGTTCCCAAAAATTCACAAAAATAAAACGCACTAATTACTGCTGGTTTAAGTCCTGGGTGGACCCCGCACTCTGACATATCCTCATCCTGCGTTTCAGCCCCACATTCAAGACGGTGTATCCGTACTTTGCGGCCCCCTTAAAATCTTTGGGTGGTGCAGTCTCTGGCGGATGAGCCTCCGCCTGGATTATTTTCAACACACTGGTTCACTCACTTAGAGACGCACTCGAGCTTCGATGAGGTAACCAGCCTTTATTTCATCAGGTATGGATATGATTCGAAAGCAGGTGAGTAATGCAGCTTTCCTCCTTGCCGACGCGTTTCGAGTTTCCTCTTCTTCCAGGGCTTGTGGAAAGTTCGTGCTGTGGTGGGTTGGGCTCCCATTATATATACAAAGTCCCACCCTCAATGGATGCATTACGGAGACTTGTGGGAGTCGTAGTTCCCAAAAATTCACAAAAAATAAAACTTGGGGCGGGACTATGTATATATTAAGGGAGCTGCCCACCACTGCACGATCTTTCCGACAGCCTGTGAAAAAGAGGAAACTCGAAACGCGTCGGCGTTTCGGAAAGCTGCTGATTCAGCCTGCTCACGACGTGTGTCCATACCTTAATAAAGGCTGGTAACCTTGTGCGAACTCGTGTGCGTCTCAAGTGAGGTACCATGTGTTATGACATTTAGGCGGAGGCTCATCCGCCGAGACAGCACCAGCCCAGGATTCCAAGGGCGCCATGTGGAGGGGATTCACCGTCCATAATGTGGAGTTTGCACGTAGGATTGAGGACACCGGAATATGCGGGGGCCCACTTTGGGCTTCATCTGGCAGTAATTAGTGCACCTACACTTTTGATGGAATAATTGGGACCACAACTCCCACAAGTCTTCACTCAGCCCATTGGGGCGGGACTATGTATATATTAAGGGAGCTGCCCACCACTGCACGATCTTTCCGACAGCCTGTGAAAAAGAGGAAACTCGAAACGCGTCGGCGTTTCGGAAAGCTGCTGATTCAGCCTGCTCACGACGTGTGTCCATACCTTAATAAAGGCTGGTAACCTTGTGCGAACTCGTGTGCGTCTCAAGTGAGGTACCATGTGTTATGACATTTAGGCGGAGGCTCATCCGCCGAGACAGCACCAGCCCAGGATTCCAAGGGCGCCATGTGGAGGGGATTCACCGTCCATAATGTGGAGTTTGCACGTAGGATTGAGGACACCGGAATATGCGGGGGCCCACTTTGGGCTTCATCTGGCAGTAATTAGTGCACCTACACTTTTGATGGAATAATTGGGACCACAACTCCCACAAGTCTTCACTCAGCCCATTGGGGCGGGACTATGTATATATTAAGGGAGCTGCCCACCACTGCACGATCTTTCCGACAGCCTGTGAAAAAGAGGAAACTCGAAACGCGTCGGCGTTTCGGAAAGCTGCTGATTCAGCCTGCTCACGACGTGTGTCCATACCTTAATAAAGGCTGGTAACCTTGTGCGAACTCGTGTGCGTCTCAAGTGAGGTACCATGTGTTATGACATTTAGGCGGAGGCTCATCCGCCGAGACAGCACCAGCCCAGGATTCCAAGGGCGCCATGTGGAGGGGATTCACCGTCCATAATGTGGAGTTGCACGTAGGATTGAGGACACCGGAATATGCGGGGGCCCACTTTGGGCTTCATCTGGCAGTAATTAGTGCACCTACACTTTTGATGGAATAATTGGGACCACAACTCCCACAAGTCTTCACTCAGCCCATTGGGGCGGGACTATGTATATATTAAGGGAGCTGCCCACCACTGCACGATCTTTCCGACAGCCTGTGAAAAGAGGAAACTCGAAACGCGTCGGCGTTTCGGAAAGCTGCTGATTCAGCCTGCTCACGACGTGTGTCCATACCTTAATAAAGGCTGGTAACCTTGTGCGAACTCGTGTGCGTCTCAAGTGAGGTACCATGTGTTATGACATTTAGGCGGAGGCTCATCCGCCGAGACAGCACCAGCCCAGGATTCCAAGGGCGCCATGTGGAGGGGATTCACCGTCCATAATGTGGAGTTTGCACGTAGGATTGAGGACACCGGAATATGCGGGGCCCACTTTGGGCTTCATCTGGCAGTAATTAGTGCACCTACACTTTTGATGGAATAATTGGGACCACAACTCCCACAAGTCTTCACTCAGCCCATTGGGGCGGGGCTATGTATATATTAAGGGAGCTGCCCACCACTGCACGATCTTTCCGACAGCCTGTGAAAAGAGGAAACTCGAAACGCGTCGGCGTTTCGGAAAGCTGCTGATTCAGCCTGCCTCACGACGTGTGTCCATACCTTAATAAAGGCTGGTAACCTTGTGCGAACTCGTGTGCGTCTCAAGTGAGGTACCATGTGTTATGACATTTAGGCGGAGGCTCATCCGCCGAGACAGCACCAGCCCAGGATTCCAAGGGCGCCATGTGGAGGGGATTCACCGTCCATAATGTGGAGTTTGCACGTAGGATTGAGGACACCGGAATATGCGGGGGCCCACTTTGGGCTTCATCTGGCAGTAATTAGTGCACCTACACTTTTGATGGAATAATTGGGACCACAACTCCCACAAGTCTTCACTCAGCCCATTGGGGCGGGACTATGTATATATTAAGGGAGCTGCCCACCACTGCACGATCTTTCCGACAGCCTGTGAAAAGAGGAAACTCGAAACGCGTCGGCGTTTCGGAAAGCTGCTGATTCAGCCTGCTCACGACGTGTGTCCATACCTTAATAAAGGCTGGTAACCTTGTGCGAACTCGTGTGCGTCTCAAGTGAGGTACCATGTGTTATGACATTTAGGCGGAGGCTCATCCGCCGAGACAGCACCAGCCCAGGATTCCAAGGGCGCCATGTGGAGGGGATTCATCGTCCATAATGTGGAGTTTGCACGTAGGATTGAGGACACCGGAATATGCGGGGGCCCACTTTGGGCTTCATCTGGCAGTAATTAGTGCACCTACACTTTTGATGGAATAATTGGGACCACAACTCCCACAAGTCTTCACTCAGCCCATTGGGGCGGGACTATGTATATATTAAGGGAGCTGCCCACCACTGCACGATCTTTCCGACAGCCTGTGAGAAAAAGAGGAAACTCGAAACGCGTCGTCGTTTCGGAAAGCTGCTGATTCAGCCTGCTCACGACGTGTGTCCATACCTTAATAAAGGCTGGTAACCTTGTGCGAACTCGTGTGCGTCTCAAGTGAGGTACCATGTGTTATGACATTTAGGCGGAGGCTCATCCGCCGAGACAGCACTCAGCCCAGGATTCCAAGGGCGCCATGTGGAGGGGATTCACCGTCCATAATGTGGAGTTTGCACGTAGGATTGAGGACACCGGAATATGCGGGGGCCCACTTTGGGCTTCATCTGGCAGTAATTAGTGCACCTACACTTTTGATGGAATAATTGGGACCACAACTCCCACAAGTCTTCACTCAGCCCATTGGGGCGGGACTATGTATATATTAAGGGAGCTGCCCACCACTGCACGATCTTTCCGACAGCCTGTGAAAAGAGGAAACTCGAAACGCGTCGGCGTTTCGGAAAGCTGCTGATTCAGCCTGCTCACGACGTGTGTCCATACCTTAATAAAGGCTGGTAACCTTGTGCGAACTCGTGTGCGTCTCAAGTGAGGTACCATGTGTTATGATATATATATATATATATATATATATATATGAGAGAGAGATATATATAGAGATATATATATATATATATATATGTATGTATATATAATCACCCAAAAAAACAGAGGTTACAGGGACTTTATAGTTAGGTTCAAAATTTACATAGAAAATGTCATGAGTGATGTAATATGTGGGGTAATTAGCAGTGCATGGTGAGGTTGCGTGTTATAGTTACCTTAGGGCACGAGTTACAATTATTTGACATAAATCTAAATATAACTGCTGAATTTCTTGGTTTTGTGTGTGTAATTTCTGTAACCTATGCTTTTTTTTTAGTCCATTGCTAAGGTTCTTTAAATGTTATTTCCTAACTGTAATGTCCCTGTAGCCTTTGTTTTACTTTAGTGAATTTCTATGTTTTTTAACACAGTGGGGGTTGGCCCAACCTCTCGCATACAGCCAACCCATGCATGCAGTCAACCCCACTCTGTGGACGGCCATAGGCCGTGCGCAGCGGTGGTTGGCCTCAGGTACTGTGCCCGGCCCCTGCATGCAATATTGGGAAGGGGGCTGCGCAGCCCCCTCCTGGGTCAATTTCGGCCCTAGGGGGCCACCCATATCCAGGGCCTGGCCATTGTCTGAAGGGGGAGGGGGCACGCAGCTCTCCGCCAGTATTGGCACTGGGGCCCCGTCGCCCAGGGCAAGCCCAGTAAATGGTGGGTGTCCTGGAGTCCACCCAGGGCACCCACTCCATATTCAAAAGGGGGAGGAAGGTACACAGCCTCTCCTCCCCAGGCCAATATTGGCCCCACACGCCCCAGTATCTGGCCTCATTAGTATGGGGAGGGGGCACACAGCCTCCCTCCCTGGGTCAATATTGGCCCAGAGCACCCAATCACCTGAGTCCTGGTCAATTATAAATGGTGGATGGGGGTCCAGGCGACCCCGGGGACATCCTTTCCCAAGGCCTGGCCAGTAAAGGGTGGGTGTCCTGGAGCCCACATGGGGCACCCACTTCCTTTTTCTTGTAGGCCGTGTGGGAAGCTCCAATACCCCCATGGCCCCAGCCAACTTCCCGCCACCAGCAGGAGCTGCCATTGTTCCCACCCACAGGGAGCAGCAAAACATGCAGCTCCCTTCAGGTGGGAGCAATTTTTTCATTTGTTTCCCTACTCGCTTCAGTGTGGGCAGGGAAACAAATGATAAGTCCACTCCCGCCAGGGTGGGAGCATTTTACATGCTCCCGCCTGCATAGAGTGGACTTAGTGTTTGCTCTTGCTTGGTGTGAGCTTTTAAATTGCCCCCGCCAAGCGAGAGCAAACGCACTATGTCCCGAGGGTGGGCACCCCGGGACATAGCAGGAGCCCAGTCCTTGGGCTAGGGTCCCCAGGACCATTAATGGCTCTGGCAAGAGGCTGTGTGCCCCCCTCTCTTTCCTATGCACGGCCTGGCCCCAGTAGATGGGGTCACCGGGGCTGAATGTGGCCCGGGAAGGGGGCAGCGTGGCCCTGTTCCTATTTTAAAAATAAGCTGGAGCCTGGGGGGTAGGGTCCTGGGGGGTGGGATCCCAGGGGCAAAAATGGGCCTTGGAGGGTGGCTGCGAGGATCCCATACCCTTTCTGAAATTGGCTGGGCCCCAGGGGTTTGGGTCCCCGGGGCAAAAATCGACCTGGGGAGGGGGGGCACATGTGCTCCCCTTAATACGAAAGATATCCCCCCCCCGGTAGATGGCCCTATTGGGGGCAAAGAAAAGCAGGCGCAGGAGAGCATACTTGTTTTGGTTTTTTCAATTTTAGCGCAGATTCATAAATCCTCTATAAATTTGCAGCAAGATTGAAAAACAAAAAATACTTTTGGCCCCTGGTGGGGTCCCAGTGGGACCCCACCACCAGGCATAGGGTATCAGGGTATTCCTACCCTGCCCCTTTATGTGTTTTCCCTGTGTTTTCCCTGCCACCACTTCCTGGTTGAAGTGGTGGCAGCCAATCAGATCTCATTTTGAAATCTGTTGGATCTGCGGAGGCTCTGCGTCCTTAGATATCTATATTTCTATTTCCTTTAATAACTTCAGAACTACAGAATGGATTTGCACCAAATTACAAAAAACACTCTTTCTAGACCAAGAACTAGCTTTCTGCCAGAACCGGTGTAATTCCGTTCAGCTCTTTGGGCAGTAGTCATTTTCAAATTGCATGGGGAAAATGCACTTTGGGACCCCCCTTTTTCTCGGCCTCGGCTTGACGAATTAGCTTGAAGCTTTCCAAGACAGCAGCTGAAGTGATTGGCGTTCTTAGCAAAACAAAAAAAACTCTTCATCTAAGGAAACTAGGCCCTAACTATAACTGCCTTCTCGTGACTGACAGTAGGTAATACATATATATACTACTCATTCGTGACCATCGCAACGTCTTCGTGAAGATCCCCAAAAACTAAAAAACGGACCTTTATAAATAACATTACAATATTTCAGGCACTAGGGTAGCTCTGACAAGAGCCTTTGTGTTGATTTTGTGTATATGACAGCCACACATAAGATCAGATGCAGAGTTTCAGGTAACTTGGAAACACCCTGTTGCCTTCATCTGTAAAGTGCACTCCATCATTTCTATAAATTGCAAGCATGTCAAAACGCAGGTTGTTGTTATAGATTGAGCCCATGTTATGGTCTCTGAAGAATGTAGAAACAGTTTTATTAACATGTTTCCTGGCTTTGTCAATCTGTGGACAGAATTGATTTAACCACTTCCATTTCTGTCTTTGGCATATATTATAGTACACCAAGACAGTGTGAGGGAAAAGCGACATCAGCTCTGCAAAGGTAGCCTTCATTAGGATTTCCAGCCCTACCCCAGTTAGTGTGCCTAGGTCATTGCAACAACAGTGCACATTCATGAGGTGAGGAGCTTGGCAATCCACAATGGTTTTAACCAAAGCCAGCAACTGATGAAACTTTAGCCCTCTCTGGCCAAACCAAGTAATCTTCACATTTGCCAAACCCACGTCCCTGTCAATACGTCTCTTCTGCAGCCTCTTTAGCCCAATAGACATGGCTGTGGCCAACAATCCACACTCTAAGCATTTTGAAGTGAAGGAGCAATAGCAGACAGGAGAAAACTGGAGCTGAATGAGGTAGTTTTCAAAAAAAAAAGCAGTTAAAATGGAGGTGTTTTCTTTTTTTTTTTTTAAATATATGTTTCGTTGGATTGTGTCAGCATGTAAGTGAATAAAATTAGGTAGTGTATTGGATGCATTAGTAAGAAGTCATATTATTGGCTGTTGTTTAAAAAAAGAAATGCAATACAGATATGGATATGCTTTTGAATCTGTGGAGTAAACCACACCTGCTGTATCTCCTTTGAAAGTAGCATGTTCCTTATAGAATGTGCTGTGAACTTGTGGCCTACTGGTTCCACTGGGTTGCCAGATACACTGAGCTAAGAGTGTATTGGGGGGAAGGGTGTTAAAGAGACAGGACAGTTTTCAAAAAGTTGAGAAGTTATGACACCATTTAAGTAATGATAAACTTTAATTTCCAATTGAGGACTATGTAATAAACAGTTGTGCAGTATTTAAATTTAAAAAAACTGAGGCTAAATATTGGTTTGTACTCCCGTTTTGTTGCGCAATTACTCCATGATCATCGCAAAAACATCACAAGCACTTGGAGACAGAAACCTAGTTTTGAAACCGAGAGAAAGGGTTAACAGATGCTAACCATTCAAAAGTGGAGATAGGGTAGTCTAAAGTGAAAGACATGATTTCATTTGCCATCCTTTCTCATAATCACAGAGTAAAAAGTTGAACAGATTGCCATTTTACAGTTGCTTTGTATGAGAGTGGTGTACTATTCTTGTGCTTAGTTTTTACAAATCCTAACAGTGGCAAAACTTTCCAGAAAGAGCAAAAACAACAATATAATCTATGACCTCAATTCACTGGTATGTATACAACTGTTTAATTATTTTAAAAATGTACATTAGAAATGAAGATGTATATGGGAGTTTGATAAAAAAGAGTATCACAGTGATATGAAAAATATCGGTCGGAGCGTGAACTGGTCGGTTATTCCGACGCGGTTCCTACAGGCTCTTGGAGTCTTCTGGCCGATCGGAACTGCACCGTAATCCCCTATGGACGGCATTCCCGCTGTCGGGATTATGATGTCGGTTTCCCACTGACTTTCTGACATGGAAAGGCTGTTGGAAAGCTACTTTGGGGGCCCCTAGCAGGGCCCCCTTGCCTGTGCGGCCTATGGTTGGTGGCCGAGGTGGTACCTAGGGTGACCCCCTGTAAATTCATGCACTGAGTGGCAGGCACCATGGGGTGCCTGCCACAAGGTGCTTGTTTTTACACCCCCCCCATCCTTTATGGGAGCCTGTATTACGGCTGGCTTATGTCTATAACACAGGCTCCAATAGAGAAATGTAAGTATCCGACCGAACAATGGTCGATCGCATCATAATCAGGCGGTTGGAACCTTGCAAGGTTAGAAAGCATACAAATTTGGAGGGACACTCAGTACCTTGTTTATCAAAGATAGTGTGGCAAACCACCTTTCATCATTTCAGGATGTAAGCTGTACACCTCTCAACAATGCGAACTTTAGCCAGGAGGTTCGACTATGTAAAACATTCCTGCTTTATGTTTAGGAGAAATGAATAGAGCACTTTTGTATGGTAATGTGATAGAGGTAGAAAAGGTTAGTGATGATGTGCAATTTCATTTCTTTTGTCTAGAACAGGACTCTATGGAAAATTAAGAGTTGATATCAGGAGGAGTTGCAGAACAGGACACAGGTATTATAGATGATAGCTTTGAAGAAGAGATTACAAAATTTAACATAGTGTGCTCTGAAAAACCAGAAAATGTTTGCATATGTTGTCAACACACTCACTACAAGATTCAAACATGGACTGTTGACTTGTATTTGAACAGTGAAAAAGAAAATAATGATTAATGAGAAAAGTTTGCTGTGTACTTGTTTGTAGAGGAACGCTGTGTCTTGTCCACACAGCAAGTTATATATAAGTACTGTTACAATAAATTAGTTGATAATAAAATGCGTGCTAGAGCTATGCATAACAAGTTAGTACTGGTTGCCATTCCAGAACCACTGCAAAGTTTAAATGTTTATGAGTGAATTCTTATCCAAAGTATACTTCCATTTCAGGCTATAGTCCGTATGGAGCCAAAGACAGGCAAGTTACCACCAACAGTGCTGCAGAAAGGTCTAAAAGGTAGAGTAGTGTACTGTATTACTAGTGTTTTCTTAAAATGTTCAGCAGATTCTCAAGAATTTCTAATGGTAATGCTAGGACTATTAGAGGAAGAGGATGTGAATATCATTGAATTATTTGGTTATAAATGGAACCATAATTGTGAACATTGTGAGTTCACCTCTAACCCTGAATTTAATTTGGAATGATTCCTCTACTTGACGTTACCAGATTGTAAAGCTGTGGCCCTTGAAAATGTATCCAAAAAAGCCCATCAAGATATGACCTGTCCAACCTGCTGATTAGAACGTAGGTGTACATTGTTAGTACAAATGAATGGGACATATGTCATAGTCATGCTGCAATGATGCAGACTGGATGGTACTAAATTAGAAACTGAAATTACAAACTTTGTAGCTGGACAAATTTCCATTTGAAAAAAAAGTTTCACAACTATAGCAAACATATTTCATGAAGGAGTTAATATAACCTCTACACACTACACAATATATTAAAGATGTCAAAGAGGATGGACAGAGTGCAATGACAAGAAATGTCATTCAAATCAAGACTACATAAAAAGTTAACAAACGTATATCTGCTATTTCTAGAACCGAAGTTCTAAGCACAATTTAGGATAACAAAATGTGGTTTTGTGTTGAAATGTATATGAATTATGAGTTTCTGAGACATTATTCGCCCTATTAGGGGTATTGTCTACAGCAACTGGAGGAAAGGAATCTATAAAACGTTACAGGACTAAATTCTGTTTCTAAAGATAAAAGCTAAATGGAGGTATTATAATACCTGCAGTTTTAAGTTGCATCTAAGAAGTCTCTTCTCCACTTCACCATTGAATCTTTTTTTAGTTGCCTAATGTTCAAAATGAAATCCTTATACATTTTTCTTTCTTTACACCGTTTCACAGTGCTTGAACTGCAGCAATAAAAAAGAATAACAATTAACAAATATGGTTTTTCACATTTTGCAAAATTACATCCACAGACTGCTCCCCGGCTGTTACGATGGTGTTATAGTTCATGCAGAAGGTAGAAAAATGCTTTGGTTCTGGTGACATTACACTGCATTTTCTCTGCACTTTAGCTGCAACTTTGTTTTCAGGAGCAGGGACTGGAGGTCTGGAGACTGATAATCCCTCTCCTTTTTTTTCTCTGTGGAATTTTAAGTTGCTTCTTCTGGTATGTTTTCAAGTGGTACAACATGCTTGTTGTACCACATAAATATTTTTTTGCTGTGACCTGAGATAATGTCTTCTCACATATGCTGCACTTCACCAATTTAGTTGTGGTCTACGATTTACCAGATATAATAGAGTAAAAAATCCCAAGACATACTTTATTTGTTCATTGCTGGTTCTTCATCACAAGACTGTTCATCTGCAGCTGAGTCCTGCTGCTGTTCAACAACTTCAACCAATCGTAGGTCTTCCTTTGGTTCTTCTGATTCCATTTTATTTTTGTAGAACTAGTGAAAAAAGTTTTTAAAAAGCGCCATTTACAAAATGAGTTTGGGTGAAAATGGGTAGTTTGATGGGTGTTTGGTAGTTATATTCTATTTGTGAGCTCCGATGTTGAAAGTTATTTTTGAAACTGTTGTTTTTTACAATTGTGCGGTTAAAATAAAGTTAAACCAATATGTTACTAAACAGCCAGACTCAAACATTGTGGAAAATATGTCTATAATCTGTTTGGCACTTTGTCATTTGTATTCATGACTACTGACGTCATTGCGATCTCCGGTGTTATTGTGAAGAAGGAAAATGCATTTTTGATGTAGTTTTTTTGACAAACGAATGCAAAGGAGAAAGTTAAATTAGTACCTTACTAAACAGCTACACTGAAACTTTATCTAAAATATGTCTTTTTATGTGTTTTACACTTTCTCAAAAACACACGGTATTCGTGGTGTGTCCTTGGCAGTCGCGACATCATTGCAAAAATCGAAAATTTCTTGAAATAAGATGATTAATGTACTTTTTGAATAAATAGATGACAAATACAACAATAAGTGGTGCACCATGCAGACGTAAAGTTCAATATCTACTTATAGAAAAAGATACAGGGATGTTATAGTTATGATAAAGAATAAATAAATGTAAGAAATTCACTGAAAAAAACCAATATTACAGAAATGTTACAGTTAGGAAATAGAATTAAAAAAACCTAAGAAATTCACTGAAAAAATCAGAGGTTACAGGGACATGATAGTTAGGCTGACATTTCACTCATACAAAACCAGAGAAATTCAGCAGTTATGGTTAGCTGAGCTAACTATAACTCGCGCCCCTACAATGCACTGCTTATAACCTCACATATTACATCACTTATGACATGGTCAGTGACATCACTGATGACATCGCAAATGACATCACTGATGACATCACTGATAACATCATCCACAGAATCTCTGATGTAAACATTCACACCCCAATATAACCTTTCATACACCCACTCCAACTTCCACACTACCATTCTCAAAACCATTGACACACCCATACCAGTAAATACACACCCACTCACTGATACATAGGTCTACACACACATCCACTCAGTCACCCATACAACCACTTATAATCCAACTCACTCACTAATACAGACACTGATATACCCACACATACACTCATACAGCCACCCGCACACTGTCAGTCACCAATAGAGCTACTCACACACCTACTCACTCACCCATAGAGTCAATGTCACAGCCACTTACTTACCCATACAGATAAACACACACCCACTCACTTACTCATACAGATACTAGCACGTACTCACTCACCTATACTGTCACTGACACAAGCACACACTCAGACATACAGTCACTCATATACTCCAGCACTCACCTACACTGCCTTTCACATATGCAGTTACTCACCCATATACCACTGACACATTCATTCACTCACCGACACAGCCATACACACACTCAGTCACCCATACAGCCTCTCACAGACATACTCACTCACCCATACAGCCACTGATTCACTCATCCATGCAGGCAGTCACACACCTCCTCACCTACCCACACAGACATTCATGCACCCAGACAGGTACTCAGACAACCAATCAATCACCCATACAGCCACTCACGTACCCACTCACCAACCCATACAGCCACTTAGACACCAACTGACAGACTGATACAGACATTCATACAACCTACTCACCCATACATTCACTGAGACACCTAATCACTCACTTATACAGTCAGACACGCACCCACTGAATCATCCATACAGGCACTCATACACCCACTGATTCACCAATACACCTTGGTGTATATATAGTTAACACTCAAACTTTTTAAAAACACTCTCAGTCACTGGATGATGTCATCAGTGATGTAATTTGAGATGTCATCAGTGATGTCACTGACCATGTCATGGGTGATGTAATATGTGAGGTCATAAGCGGGGGTGGAGCTTGCCTGGCCGCAAGATGGCCGCAACCTAAGCGAGCTCCGTAAGCCGTCCAAAATATCCTTCAGGAATCGGCTACATTCGTGGGGAAGGTCGCCTGATGAATATCGCAGATCAAAGAGCTTGAAAGGCGTTTACCATTGGTGTGTCTGTCGGCGCCGGCAACGCCATCGGTGCGCAGATCCGAGGAGGTCCCGGGGGCGGCCCAGCTAAGAGAAGCTGTACAGCCCATTGAGGTTGTGGCGCAGAAGGGGGCCTCGCTCTAGTGGTGCTTCTTGGTGCTTGGGCCCAGCGAGCTGAAGATCACGCGGGGAGTGCCCGGCTACGTCGGCGGACATGGGGAGGATGCAGTGCATTGTCGACTGGGCCAACTGCGTCGAACTGCCTGACGGTGAGAGCGGCGCGGAGCCTTCTGGGGCCTCTGGGGAACCCGGCCGAGCGCACCCATGAAAGCTGCTGCTGGGAGCGGCGGGAGGGAGCACGGTGAGCCATCCCGTGCCTGATGCATGGTGGCAGTGAAGCACACTGAGTGTTGGGTCGTTAGAGCAGGCACAGGACTTTTGCCTGGACCCTGCAAGACCGTCTGGGACTCATTATTGCCGCAGCCCTATGCGGAGTGACCTGGTGCTAGTTGCTGGGTATTCTTACGCTGCACACAAGGGACTGCTGTCCTGGACGATCTGGGGGGCCGAGGGGTGAGCCAGACCCCTGTATAATGGCATATCCAGTAGCGGTGCTCCCTTGGAGGGGTGCAGCATGGTCCTTTCCCACTCCATTGCTGCACACGCCTACCATCGCCTACAGAAAGGAAGGCACTGCGGTGAGTGGTGCGGTTCGGGTTGGTTTATCTGCTGCAGGCCTACGGTCCCTGAAAAGTAGAGTCGGTGCGGTGCTCACCACTAGCAGCGGCCTATAACTACTCTGCACGTGATATCGTTGGGTCCCTAGGCCTAGTCGCTGATAGCGTGTGAATCGGAGGTCACGTAGCGATGGGGAAAGCTGACAAAACGCAATCTAAACTGCAGTTTGAACAGCGTAAATCAAGATACAGAGATGAGGGTCATGAATCAGCTACATCTGGACAGGTTGACTCACCCGATGAGCTAGGGGGTGATATACGCCAAATATTGACAGCCATGCAAAAGAGCCTCACTACAATCGATGGCAAGATTGATTCATTGTCCTACTGAATGGATTGCATGTCGGAACGGATCGATAAGCACGCTGAGCGTATGGACATGGCAGAAAGGCGGGTATCAGAAGTAGAAGATCCCCAAATGGAAGTTGATATCACCCAGAAGCAAATGGGGAAGCTTCTTGCTACACTACAAGACAAGGCAGAGGTCTTGGAGGCTAGATCAAGGCATAGCAATATACGCATAGTTGGCCTCCCTGAATTCACAGCAACTGGCAATATGGAGGCATTCGTGGAACAGGTGCTGGTAACCCTGCTTGGTCGAGAAACATTTTCCACAATGTTTATCGTGGAACACGCTCATAGCTCCTTAGGCCCCAAGCCGCCTCCTGGGGCACCTCCCAGACCTGTGATAGCAAAGCTGCTAAATTATAGAGACAGAGACACTGCGCTAGAGCGAGCAAGGGAGCTGAGTGACCTCAAGTTTGAGGGCTCTTCGCTTTCGCTCTTCCCAGATTCCACCCGGAGGGTGCAGGAGGCGAGATGGCAATTTGCACCCATGAAGCACCAGCTGCGGGAGCATAACTTGGAGTACGCTATGCTGTATCCAGCAAGGCAGAGGGTCATGGTGAACGGTAAGCCCAGAATCTACACGGCTCCCAAGATGCTACAGAAGGCCCTCAAAGAATACGGCAAGTCGGATACGCAGAAACAAGCTCCAGAAGTGGATGAGCAAGCCAGCACGCCTCGTGGAGGTCTGGACGAGCAAGATTGACACTTATTCGGCTTGGGTGCCTCTCATTTCTCTCCTTAGGTACATCGAATAAGGTACACAGATGCTGGAGTTCATATGGAGTACCAGATACTCCTGGTACTTTGGAGATGTCAGGATACAGTTGCAATGGCTGATAATTGGGTCACTGACAGAACTGGGGCTAAAAAGTGATAATAATGCCGTTAACATTACTTACTTGTCTAATTAACTGCAGCATAGGAGTTCCCCCGGAGGCACATTATTGACTATTTAAACACATCACGCTTTGTGGGTTGTTCTCCCCCGAATGGAACAAATAGTGGATGGACGGTTTGGAATCACAGGAGAGCTAAGTGCATTTGCCGGTAACATCCATCCCTGTGTGTTACTCACTGTATGGCGAAATGCCAGTTTTGCTTTTTTGTTGTCATAGCACTAGCCAATGTAATGTTTAGCAGTGGGAGGGAGTGTAATGTATCGACTATGCTAAGTTGAAGTTTACATAGTGTGGGAGGGGGGTTATGTTTTTGGTTTAGACTTCACAGTGTGCATGCGAAACATATATAAGACTCAAGCAATGGGGTTGTTGCGGCTGGAGGGATGGGTGCATATATCTGGAACAAGGTATAAATGACACAACACGGGTTGACACAGGTCCATATTAGCAGAATTCGATTTTTTACTTGGAATGTCAGGGGCCTCAAAGACTTTAGGAAGTTGTGTAAAGTGGTTGCCTATCTTAAACGGCATGGGGTGAATATGGCGCTGCTCCAAGAGACGCACCTACCTCCTGATAGTAATAGGCTCACGCGTAAGTGGCTTCTCAGTTTATTCCATACCTCAGGGTTCACCACTCATGCTAGGGTAGTGCCTACATGGGTTAACCCAAAATTAGGGATTATGTTGGATGCACTGGACGTTGACCCCAAAGGTAGATATGCACTTTCAAGGTGTTACGGAAAAGGCGTGGATGCATATGTAGTTAACATTTACGCTCCCAACTATGATGACCCACAGTTATATAATACATTACTTGCACGCATGTGGCAAGAAAACCACATCACCACAAAAATGGGCAGGCAACCTCAACTGCGTTTTGGATCCGTCGCTGGATCGCTCTAGGGGCCCTCCTCGACGTCCTTCGACAGTGGCTAGAGCCATATGCGACATCGCCACTCAATTAGATCTCCTTGATGTCTGGCTCACGAGATCCCCCAGAGCAGGAGGTTTCACACATTATTCAGCCCCTCACGACATCCACACCAGAACTGATTATTGGTTTATCTCCAGATCACTGTTCCCTCGGGTGCGTGCTTGCATATAGATGCTCCTCCAAGGAAGGCTGCTCCCCTTACATGGAGGTTCCTTCCATACTCCCTTCTAGCACAGTTTTTAAGTCAGAGCTAGCCGTAGCCAGAGAGGATTTTTTTGAGACAAATTTTGGTTCAGTTGAGCATTTCTCCACAGTATGGGAAACATTTAAAGTGTTCATTAGAGGGGTAGCCATATCAAAGCATGCGGGGGTCCTTCGCTCAATTAGAAGCCAGCTGTCGACTCTTAAGAGACAATTGGGCAGAATGGAGCAGGATACTCTGAATAGGGTTGATGATCGGACCACAGAAGATCTCAAAAAAACACTTGAGGAATGCCATGAGGTAGCGGATATTGAGGTGAAGCAAATGGGGAAATATGCTTTCGCTAAAACCTAACGGGGAGGGAGAGAGGCTTGGTTAAATGCTCGCAGTATTGTTGCAATGCAAAAGAGAATCTGTACGGTGACCAAATTGCGAGACATGGGTGGCGACCTGCTGAGGGACCCAACCAAGATAGCCGACAGATTTAGCAGACACTATGCGGATCTGTATAGCTCCAAGGTAGTGGCAGATGACACAGTCATTTTGGAATACTTGGAGCACATACAACTGCCATGGCTTACTAATGAACACAGGGAGCACCTAATGGGCCAGCTGGACCCTAACGAAATACGCATCGCACTTAATGCCATGCGTGATGGTAGTGCCCCGGGACAAGACTGACTTACAGTGACTTTTTATAAAGCATATAAAGAGTTGCTAATTCCCCATTTGATCACTCTGTTTGAGGAGATGGGGGAGAGCAGGGTTATGCCCCCTTCGATGAGGGAGGCTTTAATAGTAACACTGCTGAAGCCAGAGAAGCCCCCAAATGAATGCGCATCTTATAGGCCACTGTCACTTTTGAACGTGGATACCAAAATATTTGCTAAAGTCTTAGCGAACAGGCTGGCTTCTTTAGTCCCGATCTTGGTTGGGTCGGAGCAAGCAGAATTTGTTCGAGGGCGCACTTTATCACATAATCTGAGGACAGTTTTTGGGACTATTCAGCTTGTTAATCCTGAGATCAAAGCTGCTGCGGTCTTTCTAGATGCAGAGAAAGCTTTTGACTCCGTGAAATAAGCCTTTATGAAAGCAGTGTTGAGACGGATCGGGGTGGGAGAGATTTTCCTTAAATTGGTGTCAGTCCTATACAATAAACCAGTCTCCAGGGTTAGATCTGGGGACGTGGTCACATCACCCATTGGGATTTCATGCGGCACACGGCAGGGTTGCCCTCTATTCCCATTGTTGTATGCCTTAGTGGCAGAGCCGTTGGCGTGGGCCTTAAGAGAATATCACGGGCACAGAGGGATCCGCTTTCCTAACTACAATCTTATTTTGTCTACATATGTGGACGATATGCTTTTATATGTTCGAGAGCCAGGGTCTAATCTAATCCCTGTACTCAGGGAGGTGATGCGTTTTGGCGAAATATCTGGCCTCAGAATCAACTGGGCTAAATACATTATTTTTCCTTTGACCCCGGCCACGACACAAATAGAATTGGACAATCCACTGCAGTGGTCCTCTGACCCGGTGCGCTATTTAGGCGTGCAGGTTTACACGGACTCAGAGCGGGTGATAAACGAGAACTATGGCAAAGCTATTGCTAGGCTGGAGGAGGATATCGACCGGTGGATACGTCTACCATTGCCATTACTGGGTCGCATCTCTCTGATGAAAATGGTAGTCCTTCCTAGATTTTTATTCTTGCTCCTAAACATCCTGATGGTGCTGCCGAAGCACATGTTCAAGATCATTCGCTCATTATTAATGAAACTGGCCTGGGCTGGGAAGCACCCGCGGGTTAAATGGGACATTCTCACACTGCCCTACTCCATGGGTGGTCTTAGAGCCCCTGATTTAGAATTATACTATAGAGTGGCACAGTGCTCCCATGCACAATATTGGATCCACGGCCGCAGAATCTTCCTCATTTGCAGATCAAAAAAGTGGCGGCTAACCCTTACCCTCTTCCCCAAAAGCTGTTTCAGGCCCCCTCTAGACGATCTGGCATTTTGGACTCTATCAACTCGACAGTCCATGCATGGCAGAACTTATTAACCACTTCGATGCTCATGACGGAATGGTTCCGTCATGAGCATCGGTGCCCCTGTGCTCATGACGGAACCATTCCGTCATGAGGCCAGGGGCACGAAATCCCTCTGCTGCAGACAGCAGAGGGATTTCTCTTTCACCCTGTGACCTTGGCAGCTGGGGATTGCTTCCCCAGCTCCCGAGGCCCCTCCCTGGTTTCTGTGCCATGAGGATCAGTGCGCACGTCGCGCTGTCCTCATTGCACAGAAAACGAAACTGAAATGAGCCTTTAGGCTCATTTCAGTTTCACTTTCTATGTGCTCAGGGGCTATCTCAGCCCCCGGGCACATAGAAAGACGGAGAGGTATCATTGGAAAGGGGAGAATCTCCCCTTTCCAATGGTACCCCTCCCCAGTGGATCCCTGCTTGGGGATCGCCCCAGGAGGGCAATCCCCAAGCAGGGATCCACCCACTAGACACCAGGGAGGGGGGAGCGGCCCCTTGGGCAAGGGCTTTTGCTCCCCCAAATTTGTTTTTGGTGCGATTTAGACTTTTTGCCCCCCCTGGGGGGCAGATGGGGGCAGTAGCCCCCAATCTGCCCCACCGGGGGGGGCAAAAAGCCCACTAGACCCCAGGGATATTTTTCTTTGCCCAATTAATTTATTAGGGTGGGGGCTGCCCATAAAGGGCATGTCGATGCCCCCACCCCGCAAAATTTACAGCCTTTCTGCCCCCCCCGGGGGGCAGTTGGGGGCAGTAGCCCCCAATCTGCCCCCCGGGGGGGCAAAAAGCCCACTATAAGCCAGGGATTTTTTTTATTTATTATAATTTGTGGTGGCGGCTGCCCAATATGGGCATGACTATGCCCCCACCCACCCCCACAAAAATGACAGCTTTTCTGCCCCCTGGGGGCAGCTGGGAGCATTAGCCCCAAATCTGCCCCCGGGGGCAAAAAGCCCAGTAGACACCAGGGATTTTATGGGCAAATTTTAATTGGGTTGGGGGCATTGGCATGCCCATTTTGGGCAGCCCCACCTAATGGAATTTGCCTAGACTCCCTAGGCGTCTAGTGGACTTTATGCCCCCTGGGGGGCAGATGGGGCATTAGCCCCCAATCTGCCCTGCCGGGGGGCAAAAGCCCACTAGACGCCAGGGATTTTTGGGGCAAATTTGAATTAGGGTGGGGGCTCCCAAAACAGGCATGCCCATGCCCCCACCCCCTCCCCCACAAAAATAACAGCCTTCCTGCTCCCCTGGGGGTCAGATGGGGCAGTAGTCCCGATCTGCCCCCGGGGGGGCAAAAAGCCCACTAGACGCCAGGGATTTTTGGGGCAAATTTTAATTAGGGTGGGGGCATTGGCATGCCCGTTTTGGTCAGCCCCACTCTAATTAAAATTTGCCCAAAAGCTCCCTGGCACCTAGTGGGCTCTTTGCCCCCTGGGGGCAGATGGGGGCATTAGCTCCCATCTGCCCCGCCGGGTGGGGGCAAAAAGCCCACTAGACGCCAGTGAGTTTTTTGGGGCAAATTTGAATTAGGGTGGGGGCTGCCCAAAATAGGCATGTCCATGCCCCCACCCCCTCCCCGCAAAATTACAGCCTTCCTGCCCCCTGGGGGGCAGATGGGGCAGAAGCCCTCAATCTGCCCCCCGGGGGGCAAAAAGCCCACTAGACACCAGGGATTTTTGGGGGCAAATTTTTATTAGGGTGGGGGCTGCCCAAAACAGGCATATCAATGCCCCCACCCCCCACCCATAACAATTACAGCCTTTCTGCCCCCCTGGGGGGAAGATGGGGGCAGCAGCCCCCAATCTGCCCCCCAGAGAGGGCAAAAGATCCACTAGACGCCAACGATTACACTGGCTTTTATGTGTGGGGGTGGGGGCTGCTCAGAATGGGCATACCAATGCCCCTACCCCCAAAAAAATAGCCACAGAGTTTCTGCCTCCCTTGGGGGCATATCGGGGCAACCCCACCCCCGATATCCCCCAGGGCGGCAGAAAGCCGACTATGAACAGATTTGTTTTTAGCAAAATGCCTACCTGTGGATTTTGGGCCCTAGCACAGCCGGCACATAGGGAAACCTAGCAAACCTGTAAATTTTTGAAAATTAGACACCCAGGGAATCCAGGATGGGGTGACTTGACTGGCTCTCACCAGGTTCTGTTACCCAGAATTCCTTGCAAACCTCAAAATGTGTATAAAAACACATTTTCCTCACATTTCTGTGGTAGAAAGTTCTGGAATCTGTGTGGATCCACAAAATTCCACTCACCCCGCATTCCCCAAAGTCTTCCGAGAAAAATGGTACCTCACTTGTGTGGGTGGGTCAAGTACCCGCGACAGGCAAGGGCCCAAAACCTAGTGAGGCGACATCAAAATTACCTATCACAAACCAACCTGGTTTTGTACGGGGGGTTACCTGGGTTTTTGGCCCCGGGTCGGTGGCCACCTAGGGAAACCTACAAAACCCACACATTTCTGAAAACTAGACACCCGGGGGATTCCAGAGAGGTATGGCTTGTGTGGATCCCCCAACGTTTTCTTACCCAGAATCCCCTGCAAACCTCAAAGTTAGCTGAAAAAAATCACTTTTTTCACACATTTGTGTGTGGGAAAGTTGTGGCATCACCGGGCTGACACAAATTTCCTACCAGCCAGCGTTCCCCCTGGTCTCCCGATAAAAATGGTGCCTCACTCGGGTGGGAGGCCCAAGTACCCGCGACAGGCAAGGGCCCAAAGCGTATTGAGGCGACATCAAAATTGCCTATCACAAAACCACCTGGTTTTGCAAGGGGGTCCCATCACTTTTGGCCCGGGGCTCGCGGCCACCTAGAGAAACCTACCAAACCCACACATTTCTGAAAACTAGACACCCGGGGATTCCAGGGAGGTATGACTTGCGTGGATCCCCGTACATTTTCTTACCCAGAATCCCCTGCAAACCTCAAATTTTGCCAAAAAATGCACTTTTTTCTCACATTTATGTGGTGGAAAGTTCTGGAATCTGCGTGGATCCACAAATTTCCTCCCACCCAGCGTTCCCCCAGATCTCCCGATAAAAATGGTACCTCACTTGCGTGGGTGGGTCAAGGACCCGCGACAGGCAAGGGCCCAAAAGCTATTGAGGCGACATCAAAATTACCTATCACAAACCAACCTGGTTTTGCATGGGGGGTCCCATGAGTTTTTGGCCCGGGGCTCGGAAGCCATCTAGGGAAACCTACCTAACCCACACATTTCTGGAAACTAGACACCCGGGGAGTCCAGCGAGGTATGGCTTGCGTGGGTCCCCCATCATTATCCTACCAGAATCCCTGCAAACCTCAAATTTTGCTGAAAAATTCACTTTTTCTCACATTTCTGTGGTGGAAAGTTCTGGAATCTGCGTGGATCCACAAATTTCCTCCCACTCAGCGTTCCCCAGGTCTCCCGATAAAAATGGTACCTCACTTGTGTGGGTAGGCACAGTGGCTGCAACAGGAAATGGCCCAAATCGTACTCTGGAGACTTCAAAATTACCTATAGCAAAACTACCTGGTTTTGCGGGGGGGCACCTGAGATTTTGGCCCCGGGCTCGACGGCCATCTTGGGAAAGTACCAAACCCAAACATTTCTGAAAACTAGATACCCGGGGGAGTCCAATGAGGTATGGCTTGCGTGGATCCCCCAACGTTTTCCTACCCAGAATGCCATGCAAACCTCAAATTTAGCTGAAAAAACCACATTTTCCACATATGTTTGTGTGGAATCACCGTGCCGGCACAAATGTCCTACCACCCAGCGTTCCCCTTGTTCTCCTGAGTAAAATGATACCTCACTTGTGTGGGTGGGCCAAAGGCCTGTGGCTAGGAAGAGCCCAAAACATAGGGATTTATAGTATAGCACCGAGAATTCTAAGCGCTACATTTTTTTAAAAATACGTTTTTAGCCAATTCTGCTTTGGACACCCACACAAGTGAGGTATCATTTTACTCGGGAGAACAAGGGGAACGCTGGGTGGTAGGACATTTGTGCCGGCACGGTGATTCCACGCAAAAATATGTGGAAAATGTGTTTTTTCAGCTAAATTTAAGGTTTGCATTGCATTCTGGGTAGGAAAACGTTGGGGGATCCAGGCAAGCCATACCTCATTGGACTCCCCCGGGTGTCTAGTTTTCAGAAATGTTTGGGTTTGGTACTTTTCCAAGATGGCCACCGAGCCCGGGGCCAAAATCTCAGGTGCCCACCCCAAAACCAGGTAGTTTTGCTATAGGTAATTTTGAAGTCTCCAGAGTACGATTTGGGCCATTTCCTGTTGCAGCCACTGTGCCTACCCACACAAGTGAGGTACCATTTTTATCGGGAGACCTGGGGGAACGCTGAGTGGGCGGAAATTTGTGGATCCACGCAGATTTCAGAACTTTCCACCACAGAAATGTGAGAAAAAAGTGAATTTCTCGGCAAAATTCGAGGTTTGCAGGGGATTCTGGGTAGGAGAATGATGGGGGACCCATGCAAGCCATACCTTGCTGGACTCCCCCGGGTGTCTAGTTTCCAGAAATGTGTGGGTTAGGTAGGTTTCCCTAGATGGCTGCCGAGCCCCGGGCCAAAAACTCATGGGACCCCCCATGCAAAACCAGGTTGGTTTGTGATAGGTAATTTTGATGTCGCCTCAATAGCTTTTGGGCACTTGCCTGTCGCGGGTCCTTGACCCACCCATGCAAGTGAGGTACCATTGGTATCGGGAGACCTGGGAGAACGCTGGGTGTGAGGAAATTTGTGGATCCACGCAGATTCCAGAACTTTCCACCACAGAAATGTGAGAAAAAAGTTAATTGTTCGGTGAAATTTGAGGTTTGCAGGGGATTCTGCGTAGGAGAATGATGGGGGACCCACGCAAGCCATACCTCGCTGGACTCCCCGGGTGTCTAGTTTCCAGAAATGTGTGGGTTTGGTAGGTTTCCTAGATGGCTGCCGAGCCCCGGGCCAAAAACTCATGGGACCCCCATGCAAAACCAGGTTGGTTTGTGATAGGTAATTTTGATGTCGCCTCAATAGCTTTTGGGCCCCTGCCTGTCGCGGATCCTTGACCCACCCTCGCAAGTGAGGTACCATTTTTATCGGGAGACCTGGTTGAATGCTGGGTGGGAGGAAATTTGTGGATCCACGCAGATTGTAGAACTGTCCACCACAGAAATGTGGGGAAAATGTGGTTTTTTTGACAATTTTTTAGGTTTGCAAGGGATTCTGGGTAACAGAACCTAGTGGGAGGCAGTCAAGTCAGCCCATCCTGGATTCTCCTGGGTGTCTAGTTTTCAAAAATGTATAGGTTTGCTAGGTTTCCCTAGGTGCCGGCAGAGCTATGGTTCAAAAACTACAACTAGGCACTTTGCCAAAAAAGGGTCATTTTTCACTGCGATATTGAGGTGTGTCCACGTTGCGTTTTGCGCCGTTTCCTGTCGCGGGCACTAGGCCAACCCACACAAGTGAGGTATCATTTTTCTCAGAAGACTTTGGGGAACGCGGGGTGGGTGGAAATTTGTGGATCCACGCAGATTCCAGAACTTTCCACCACAGAAATGTGAGGAAAATGTGTTTTTTTTGACAATTGTTTAGGTTTGCAAGGGATTCTGGGTAACAGAACCTGGTGGGAGCCAGTCAAGTCACCCCATCCTGATTCCCCTGTGTGTCTAGTTTTCAAAAATGTATAGGTTTGCTAGGTTTCCATAGGTGCTGGCAGAGCTAGGGTTAAAAAACTACAGCTAGGCACTTTGTCAAAAAAGGGTCATTTTTCACTGTGAAATTGGGGTGTGTCCACGTTGCGTTTTGCGCCGTTTCCTCTCGCGGGCACTAGGCCTACCCACACAAGTGAGGTACCATTTTTCTCGGAAGACTTTGGAGAACGTGGGGTGGGTGGACATTTCTGAATCCACGCAGATTCCAGAACTTTCCACCACAGAAATGTGAGGAAAATGTGTTTTTTTTATCAATCTTTTAGGTTTGCAAGGGATTCTGGGTAACAGAACCTGGTGGGAGGCAGTCAAGTCACCCCATCCTGGATTCCCCTGAGTGTCTAGTTTTCAAAAATGTATAGGTTTGCTAGGTTTCCCTAGGTGCCGGCAGAGCTATGGTTCAAAAACTACAACTAGGCACTTTGCCAAAAAAGGGTCATTTTTCACTGCGAAATTGAGGTGTGTCCACGTTGCGTTTTGCGCCGTTTCCTGTCGCGGGCACTAGGCCGACCCACACAAGTGAGGTATCATTTTTCTCGGAAGACTTTGGGGAACGCGGGGTGGGTGGAAATTTGTGGATCCACGCAGATTCCAGAACTTTCCACCACAGAAATGTGAGGAAAATGTGTTTTTTTGACAATTTGTTAGGTTTGCAAGGGATTCTGGGTAACAGAACCTGGTGGGAGCCAGTCAAGTCACCCCATCCTGGATTTCCCTGGGTGTCTAGTTTTCAAAAATGAATAGGTTTGCTAGGTTTCCCTAGGTGCTGGCAGAGCTAGGGTTCAAAAACTACAGCTAGGCACTTTGCCAAAAAAAGGTCATTTTTCACTGCGAGATTGAGGTGTGTCCATGTTGCGTTTTGCGCCGTTTCCTGTCGCCGGCACTAGGCCGACCCACACAAGTGAGGTACCATTTTTCTCGGAAGACTTTGCGGAACGCGGGGTGGGTGGAAATTTGTGGATCCACGCAGATTCCAGAACTTTCCACCACAGAAATGTGGGGAAAATGTGTTTTTTGACAATTGTTTAGGTGTGCAAGGGATTCTGGGTAACAGAACCTGGTGGGAGGCAGTCAAGTCACCCCATCCTGGATTCCCCTGGGTGTCTAGTTTTCAAAAATGTATAGGTTTGCAAGGTTTCCCTAGGTGCCGGCAGAGCTATGGTTCAAAAACTACAGCTAGGCACTTTGCCAAAAAAGGGTCATTTTTCACTGCGAAATTGAGGTGTGTCAATGTTGTGTTTTGCGCCGTTTCCTGTTGCGGGCACTAGGCCGACCCACACAAGTGAGGTACCATTTTTCTCGAAAGACTTTGGGGAACGTGGGTTGCGTGGAAATTTGTGGATCCACACAGATTCCAGAACTTTCCACCACAGAAATGTGAGGAAAATGTGGTTTTTTTGACAATTGTTTAGGTTTGCAAGGGATTCTGGGTAACAGAACCTGGTGGGAGGCAGTCAAGTCACCCCATCCTGGATTCACCTGAGTGTCTAGTTTTCAAAAATTTATAGGTTTGCTAGGTTTTCCTAGGTGCCGGCAGAGCTATGGTTCAAAAACTACAACTAGGCACTTTGCCAAAAAAGGGTCATTTTTCACTGCGAAATTGAGGTGTGTCCACGTTGCGTTTTGCGCCATTTCCTGTCGCGGGCACTAGGCCGACCCACACAAGTGAGGTACCATTTTTCTCGGAAGACTTTGGGGAACGCGGGGTGGGTGGAAATTTGTGGATCCACGCAGATTCCAGAACTTTCCACCACAGAAATGTGGGGAAAATGTGGTTTTTTTGACAATTGTTTAGGTTTGCAAGGGATTCTGGGTAACAGAACCTGGTGGGAGGCAGGCAAGTCACCCCATCCTGGATTCCCCTGGGTGTCTAGTTTTCAAAAATGTATAGGTTTGCAAGGTTTCCCTAGGTGCCGGCAGAGCTATGGTTAAAAACTACAGCTAGGCACTTTGCCAAAAAGGGTCATTTTTCACTGCGAAATTGAGGTGTGTCCATGTTGTGTTTTGCGCCGTTTCCTGATGCGGGCACTAGGCCGACCCACACAAGTGAGGTACCATTTTTCTCGGAAGACTTTGGGGAACGTGGGGTGGGTGGAAATTTGTGGATCCACGCAGATTCCAGAACTTTCCACCACAGAAATGTGGGGAAAATGTGTTTTTTTGACAATTTTTAGGTTTGCAAAGGACTCTGGGTAACAGAACCTGGTGGGAGGCAGTCAAGTCACCCCATTCTGGATTCCCCTGGGTGTCTAGTTTTCAAAAATGTATAGGTTTGCTAGGTTTCCCTAGGTGCCGGCAGAGCTATGGTTCAAAAACTACATCTAGGCACTTTGCCAAAAAAAGGTCATTTTTCACTGCGAAATTGAGGTGTGTCCATGTTGCGTTTTGCGCCATTTCCTGTCGCCGGCACTAGGCCGACCCACACAAGTGAGGTACCATTTTTCTCGGAAGACTTTGGGGAACGTGGGGTGGGTGGAAATTTGTGGTTCCACGCAGATTCCAGAACTTTCCACCACAGAAATGTGAGGAAAATGTGGTTTTTTGACAATTTTTAGGTTTGCAAGGGATTCTGGGTAACAGAACCTGGTGGGATGCAGTCAACTCACCCCATCCTGGATTCCCCTGGGTATCTAGTTTTCAAAAATGTATAGGTTTGCTAGGTTTTCCTAGGTGCCGGCAGAGCTATGGTTCAAAAACTACAACTAGGCACTTTGCCAAAAAAGGGTCATTTTTCACTGCGATATTGAGGTGTGTCCACGTTGCGTTTTGCGCCGTTTCCTGTCGCGGGCACTAGGCCAACCCACACAAGTGAGGTATCATTTTCTCGGAAGACTTTGGGGAACGCGGGGTGGGTGGAAATTTGTGGATCCACGCAGATTCCAGAACTTTCCACCACAGAAATGTGAGGAAAATGTGGTTTTTTGACAATTGTTTAGGTTTGCAAGGGATTCTGGGTAACAGAACCTGGTGGGAGCCAGTCAAGTCACCCCATCCTGGATTCCCCTGAGTGTCTAGTTTTCAAAAATGTATAGGTTTGCTAGGTTTCCATAGGTGCTGGCAGAGCTATGGTTCAAAAACTACAACTAGGCACTTTGCCAAAAAAGGGTCATTTTTCACTGCGATATTGAGGTGTGTACACGTTGCGTTTTGCGCCGTTTCCTGTCGCGGGCACTAGGCCAACCCACAAAAAGTGAGGTATCATTTTTCTCGGAAGACTTTGGGGAACGCGGGGTGGGTTGAAATTTGTGGATCCACGCAGATTCCAGAACTTTCCACCACAGAAATGTGAGGAAAATGTGTATTTTTTGACAATTTGTTAGGTTTGCAAGGGATTCTGGGTAACAGAACCTGGTGGGAGCCAGTCAAGTCACCCCATCCTGATTCCCCTGTGTGTCTAGTTTTCAAAAATGTATAGGTTTGCTAGGTTTCCATAGGTGCTGGCAGAGCTAGGGTTAAAAAACTACAGCTAGGCACTTTGTCAAAAAAGGGTCATTTTTCACTGTGAAATTGGGGTGTGTCCACGTTGCGTTTTGCGCCGTTTCCTCTCGCGGGCACTAGGCCTACCCACACAAGTGAGGTACCATTTTTCTCGGAAGACTTTGGAGAACGTGGGGTGGGTGGACATTTGTGGATCCACGCAGATTCCAGAACTTTCCACCACAGAAATGTGAGGAAAATGTGTTTTTTTTATCAATCTTTTAGGTTTGCAAGGGATTCTGGGTAACAGAACCTGGTGGGAGGCAGTGAAGTCACCCCTTTCTGGTTTCCCCTGGGTGTCTAGTTTTCAAAAATGTATAGGTTTGCTAGGTTTCCCTAGGTGCCGGCAGAGCTATGGTTCAAAAACTACATCTAGGCACTTTGCCAAAAAAAGGACATTTTTCACTGCGAAATTGAGGTGTGTCCATGTTGCGTTTTGCGCCATTTCCTGTCGCCGGCACTAGGCCGACCCACACAAGTGAGGTACCATTTTTCTCGGAAGACTTTGGGGAACGTGGGGTGGGTGGAAATTTGTGGTTCCACGCAGATTCCAGAACTTTCCACCACAGAAATGTGAGGAAAATGTGGTTTTTTTGACAATTTTTTAGGTTTTCAAGGGATTCTGGGTAACAGAACCTGGTGGGATGCAGTCAAGTCACCCCATCCTGGATTCCCCTGAGTATCTAGTTTTCAAAAATGTATAGGTTTGCTAGGTTTTCCTAGGTGCCGGCAGAGCTATGGTTCAAAAACTACAACTAGGCACTTTGCCAAAAAAGGGTCATTTTTCACTGCGATATTGAGGTGTGTCCACGTTGCGTTTTGCGCCGTTTCCTGTCGCGGGCACTAGGCCAACCCACACAAGTGAGGTATCATTTTTCTCGGAAGACTTTGGGGAACGCGGGGTGGGTGGAAATTTGTGGATCCACGCAGATTCCAGAACTTTCCACCACAGAAATGTGAGGAAAATGTGGTTTTTTTGACAATTGTTTAGGTTTGCAAGGGATTCTGGGTAACAGAACCTGGTGGGAGCCAGTCAAGTCACCCCATCCTGGATTCCCCTGAGTGTCTAGTTTTCAAAAATGTATAGGTTTGCTAGGTTTCCATAGGTGCTGGCAGAGCTATGGTTCAAAAACTACAACTAGGCACTTTGCCAAAAAAGGGTCATTTTTCACTGCGATATTGAGGTGTGTCCACGTTGCGTTTTGCGCCGTTTCCTGTCGCGGGCACTAGGCCAACCCACAAAAAGTGAGGTATCATTTTTCTCGGAAGACTTTGGGGAACGCGGGGTGGGTTGAAATTTGTGGATCCACGCAGATTCCAGAACTTTCCACCACAGAAATGTGAGGAAAATGTGTATTTTTTGACAATTTGTTAGGTTTGCAAGGGATTCTGGGTAACAGAACCTGGTGGGAGCCAGTCAAGTCACCCCATCCTGATTCCCCTGTGTGTCTAGTTTTCAAAAATGTATAGGTTTGCTAGGTTTCCATAGGTGCTGGCAGAGCTAGGGTTCAAAAACTACAGCTAGGCACTTTGTCAAAAAAGGGTCATTTTTCACTGTGAAATTGGGGTGTGTCCACGTTGCGTTTTGCGCCGTTTCCTCTCGCGGGCACTAGGCCTACCCACACAAGTGAGGTACCATTTTTCTCGGAAGACTTTGGAGAACGTGGGGTGGGTGGACATTTGTGGATCCACGCAGATTCCAGAACTTTCCACCACAGAAATGTGAGGAAAATGTGTTTTTTTTATCAATCTTTTAGGTTTGCAAGGGATTCTGGGTAACAGAACCTGGTGGGAGGCAGTCAAGTCACCCCATCCTGGAGTCCCCTGGGTGTCTAGTTTTCAAAAATGTATAGGTTTGCTAGGTTTCCCTAGGTGCCGGCAGAGCTATGGTTCAAAAACTACAACTAGGCACTTTGCCAAAAAAGGGTCATTTTTCACTGCGAAATTGAGGTGTGTCCACGTTGCGTTTTGCGCCATTTCCTGTTGCGGGCACTAGGCCGACCCACACAAGTGAGGTACCATTTTTCTCGGAAGACTTTGGGGAACGCGGGGTGGGTGGAAATTTGTGGATCCACGCAGATTCCAGAACTTTCCACCACAGAAATGTGGGGAAAATGTGGTTTTTTTGACAATTGTTTAGGTTTGCAAGGGATTCTCGGTAACAGAACCTGGTGGGAGGCAGTCAAGTCACCCCATCCTGGATTCCCCTGGGTGTCTAGTTTTCAAAAATGTATAGGTTTGCAAGGTTTCCCTAGGTGCCGGCAGAGCTATGGTTCAAAAACTTCAGCTAGGCACTTTGCCAAAAAAGGGTCATTTTTCACTGCGAAATTGAGGTGTGTCCATGTTGTGTTTTGCGCCGTTTCCTGATCGCGGGCACTAGGCCGACCCACACAAGTGAGGTACCATTTTTCTCGGAAGACTTTGGGGAACGTGGGGTGCGTGGAAATTTGTGGATCCACGCAGATTCCAGAACTTTCCACCACAGAAATGTGGGGAAAATGTGTTTTTTTGACAATTTTTAGGTTTGCAAGGGACTCTGGGTAACAGAACCTGGTGGGAGGCAGTCAAGTCACCCCTTTCTGGATTCCCCTGGGTGTCTAGTTTTCAAAAATGTATAGGTTTGCTAGGTTTCCCTAGGTGCCGGCAGAGCTATGGTTCAAAAACTACAGCTAGGCACTTTGCCAAAAAGGGTCATTTTTCACTGCGAAATTGAGGTGTGTCCATGTTGCGTTTTGCGCCGTTTCCTGTCGCCGGCACTAGGCCGACCCACACAAGTGAGGTACCATTTTTCTCGGAAGACTTTGGGGAACGCGGGGTGGGTGGAAATTTGTGGATCCACGCAGATTCCAGAACTTTCCACCACAGAAATGTGGGGAAAATGTGTTTTTTTGACAATTGTTTAGGTTTGCAAGGGATTCTGGGTAACAGAACCTGGTGGGAGGCAGTCAAGTCACCCCATCCTGGATTCCCCTGGGTGTCTAGTTTTCAAAAATGTATAGGTTTGCAAGGTTTCCCTAGGTGCCGGCAGAGCTATGGTTCAAAAACTACAGCTAGGCACTTTGCCAAAAAAGGGTCATTTTTCACTGCGAAATTGAGGTGTGTCAATGTTGTGTTTTGCGCTGTTTCCTGTTGCGGGCACTAGGCCGACCCACACAAGTGAGGTACCATTTTTCTCGGAAGACTTTGGGGAACGCGGGGTGGGTGGAAATTTGTGGATCCACGCAGATTCCAGAACTTTCCACCACAGAAATGTGAGGAAAATGTGGTTTTTTGACAATTGTTTAGGTTTGCAAGGGATTCTGGGTAACAGAACCTGGTGGGAGCCAGTCAAGTCACCGCATCCTGGATTCCCCTGAGTGTCTAGTTTTCAAAAATGTATAGGTTTGCTAGGTTTCCATAGGTGCTGGCAGAGCTATGGTTCAAAAACTACAGCTAGGCACTTTGCCAAAAAGGGTCATTTTTCACTGCGATATTGAGGTGTGTCCACGTTGCGTTTTGCGCCGTTTCCTGTCGCGGGCACTAGGCCAACCCACACAAGTGAGGTATCATTTTTCTCGGAAGACTTTGGGGAACGCGGGGTGGGTGGAAATTTGTGGATCCACGCAGATTCCAGAACTTTCCACCACAGAAATGTGAGGAAAATGTGTTTTTTTTGACAATTTGTTAGGTTTGCAAGGGATTCTGGTAAACAGAACCTGGTGGGAGCCAGTCAAGTCACCCAATCCTGGATTCCACTGGGTGTCTAGTTTTCAAAAATGTATAGGTTTGCAAGGTTTCCCTAGGTGCCGGCAGAGCTATGGTTCAAAAACTACAGCTAGGCACTTTGCCAAAAAAGGGTCATTTTTCACTGCGAAATTGAGGTGTGTCAATGTTGTGTTTTGCGCCGTTTCCTGTTGCGGGCACTAGGCCGACCCACACAAGTGAGGTACCATTTTTCTCGAAAGACTTTGGGGAACGTGGGGTAGGTGGAAATTTGTGGATCACGCAGATTCCAGAACTTTCCACCACAGAAATGTGAGGAAAATGTGTTTTTTTTGACAATTGTTTAGGTTTGCAAGGGATTCTGGGTAACAGAACCTGGTGGGAGGCAGTCAAGTCACCCCATCCTGGATTCCCCTGAGTGTCTAGTTTTCAAAAATGTATAGGTTTGCTAGGTTTTCCTAGGTGCCGGCAGAGCTATGGTTCAAAAACTACAACTAGGCACTTTGCCAAAAAAGGGTCATTTTTCACTGCGATATTGAGGTGTGTCCACGTTGCGTTTTGCGCCGTTTCCTGTCGCGGGCACTAGGCCAACCCACACAAGTGAGGTATCATTTTTCTCAGAAGACTTTGGGGAACGCGGGGTGGGTGGAAATTTGTGGATCCATGCATATTCCAGAACTTTCCACCACAGAAATGTGAGGAAAATGTGGTTTTTTGACAATTGTTTAGGTTTGCAAGGGATTCTGGGTAACAGAACCTGGTGGGAGCCAGTCAAGTCACCCCATCCTGGATTCCCCTGGGTGTCTAGTTTTCAAAAATGTATAGGTTTGCTAGGTTTCCATAGGTGCTGGCAGAGCTAGGGTTCAAAAACTACAGCTAGGCACTTTGTCAAAAAAGGGTCATTTCTCACAGTGAAATTGGGGTGTGTCCACGTTGCGTTTTGCGCCGTTTCCTCTCGCGGGCACTAGGCCTACCCACACAAGTGAGGTACCATTTTTCTCGGAAGACTTTGGAGAACGTGGGGTGGGTGGACATTTCTGGATCCACGCAGATTCCAGAACTTTCCACCACAGAAATGTGAGGAAAATGTGTTTTTTGATCAATCCTTTAGGTTTGCAAGGGATTCTGGGTAACAGAACCTGGTGGGAGGCAGTCAAGTCACCCCATCCTGGATTCCCCTGAGTGTCTAGTTTTCAAAAATGTATAGGTTTGCTAGGTTTCCTTAGGTGCCGGCAGAGCTATGGTTCAAAAACTACAACTAGGCACTTTGCCAAAAAAGGGTCATTTTTCACTGCGAAATTGAGGTGTGTCCACGTTGCGTTTTGCGCCGTTTCCTGTCGCGGGCACTAGGCCGACCCACACAAGTGAGGTATCATTTTTCACGGAAGACTTTGGGGAACGTGGGGTGGGTGGAAATTTGTGGATCCACGCAGATTCCAGAACTTTCCACCACAGAAATGTGAGGAAAATGTGTTTTTTTTGACAATTTGTTAGGTTTGCAAGGGATTCTGGGTAACAGAACCTGGTGGGAGCCAGTCAAGTCACCCCATCCTGGATTTCCCTGGGTGTCTAGTTTTCAAAAATGAATAGGTTTGCTAGGTTTCCCTAGGTGCTGGCAGAGCTAGGGTTCAAAAACTACAGCTAGGCACTTTGCCAAAAAAAGGTCATTTTTCACTGCGAGATTGAGGTGTGTCCATGTTGCGTTTTGCGCCGTTTCCTGTCGCCGGCACTAGGCCGACCCACACAAGTGAGGTACCATTTTTCTCGGAAGACTTTGCGGAACGCGGGGTGGGTGGAAATTTGTGGATCCACGCAGATTCCAGAACTTTCCACCACAGAAATGTGGGGAAAATGTGTTTTTTTTGACAATTGTTTAGGTGTGCAAGGGATTCTGGGTAACAGAACCTGGTGGGAGGCAGTCAAGTCACCCCATCCTGGATTCCCCTGGGTGTCTAGTTTTCAAAAATGTATAGGTTTGCAAGGTTTCCCTAGTTGCCGGCAGAGCTATGGTTCAAAAACTACAGCTAGGCACTTTGCCAAAAAAGGGTCATTTTTCACTGCGAAATTGAGGTGTGTCAATGTTGTGTTTTGCGCCGTTTCCTGTTGCGGGCACTAGGCCGACCCACACAAGTGAGGTACCATTTTTCTCAAAAGACTTTGGGGAACGTGGGGTGGGTGGAAATTTGTGGATCCACGCAGATTCCAGAACTTTCCACCACAGAAATGTGAGGAAAATGTGGTTTTTTTGACAATTGTTTAGGTTTGCAAGGGATTCTGGGTAACAGAACCTGGTGGGAGGCAGTCAAGTCACCCCATCCTGGATTCCCCTGGGTGTCTAGTTTTCAAAAATGTATAATTTTGCAAGGTTTCCCTAGGTGCCGGCAGAGCTATGGTTCAAAAACTACAGCTAGGCACTTTGCCAAAAAAGGGTCATTTTTCACTGCGAAATTGAGGTGTGTCAATGTTGTGTTTTGCGCCGTTTCCTGTTGCGGGCACTAGGCCGACCCACACAAGTGAGGTACCATTTTTCTCGAAAGACTTTGGGGAACGTGGGTTACGTGGAAATTTGTGGATCCACGCAGATTCCAGAACTTTCCACCACAGAAATGTGAGGAAAATGTGGTTTTTTTGACAATTGTTTAGGTTTGCAAGGGATTCTGGGTAACAGAACCTGGTGGGAGGCAGTCAAGTCACCCCATCCTGGATTCACCTGAGTGTCTAGTTTTCAAAAATGTATAGGTTTGCTAGGTTTTCCTAGGTGCCGGCAGAGCTATGGTTCAAAAACTACAACTAGGCACTTTGCCAAAAAGGGTCATTTTTCACTGCGAAATTGAGGTGTGTCCACGTTGCGTTTTGCGCCATTTCCTGTCGCGGGCACTAGGCCGACCCACACAAGTGAGGTACCATTTTTCTCGGAAGACTTTGGGGAACGCGGGGTGGGTGGAAATTTGTGGATCCACGCAGATTCCAGAACTTTCCACCACAGAAATGTGGGGAAAATGTGGTTTTTTGACAATTGTTTAGGTTTGCAAGGGATTCTGGGTAACAGAACCTGGTGGGAGGCAGGCAAGTCACCCCATCCTGGATTCCCCTGGGTGTCTAGTTTTCAAAAATGTATAGGTTTGCAAGGTTTCCCTAGGTGCCGGCAGAGCTATGGTTAAAAAACTACAGCTAGGCACTTTGCCAAAAAAGGGTCATTTTTCACTGCGAAATTGAGGTGTGTCCATGTTGTGTTTTGCGCCGTTTCCTGATCGCGGGCACTAGGCCGACCCACACAAGTGAGGTACCATTTTTCTCGGAAGACTTTGGGGAACGTGGGGTGGGTGGAAATTTGTGGATCCACGCAGATTCCAGAACTTTCCACCACAGAAATGTGGGGAAAATGTGTTTTTTTTGACAATTTTTTAGGTTTGCAAAGGACTCTGGGTAACAGAACCTGGTGGGAGGCAGTGAAGTCACCCCTTTCTGGTTTCCCCTGGGTGTCTAGTTTTCAAAAATGTATAGGTTTGCTAGGTTTCCCTAGGTGCCGGCAGAGCTATGGTTCAAAAACTACATCTAGGCACTTTGCCAAAAAAAGGTCATTTTTCACTGCGAAATTGAGGTGTGTCCATGTTGCGTTTTGCGCCATTTCCTGTCGCCGGCACTAGGCCGACCCACACAAGTGAGGTACCATTTTTCTCGGAAGACTTTGGGGAACGTGGGGTGGGTGGAAATTTGTGGTTCCACGCAGATTCCAGAACTTTCCACCACAGAAATGTGAGGAAAATGTGGTTTTTTTGACAATTTTTTAGGTTTTCAAGGGATTCTGGGTAACAGAACCTGGTGGGAGCCAGTCAAGTCACCCCATCCTGGATTCCCCTGAGTGTCTAGTTTTCAAAAATGTATAGGTTTGCTAGGTTTCCATAGGTGCTGGCAGAGCTATGGTTCAAAAACTACAACTAGGCACTTTGCCAAAAAAGGGTCATTTTTCACTGCGATATTGAGGTGTGTCCACGTTGCGTTTTGCGCCGTTTCCTGTCGCGGGCACTAGGCCAACCCACAAAAAGTGAGGTATCATTTTTCTCGGAAGACTTTGGGGAACGCGGGGTGGGTTGAAATTTGTGGATCCACGCAGATTCCAGAACTTTCCACCACAGAAATGTGAGGAAAATGTGTATTTTTTGACAATTTGTTAGGTTTGCAAGGGATTCTGGGTAACAGAACCTGGTGGGAGGCAGTCAAGTCACCCCATCCTGGATTCCCCTGGGTGTCTAGTTTTCAAAAATGTATAGGTTTGCAAGGTTTCCCTAGGTGCCGGCAGAGCTATGGTTCAAAAACTACAGCTAGGCACTTTGCCAAAAAAGGGTCATTTTTCACTGCGAAATTGAGGTGTGTCAATGTTGTGTTTTGCGCTGTTTCCTGTTGCGGGCACTAGGCCGACCCACACAAGTGAGGTACCATTTTTCTCGGAAGACTTTGGGGAACGCGGGGTGGGTGGAAATTTGTGGATCCACGCAGATTCCAGAACTTTCCACCACAGAAATGTGAGGAAAATGTGGTTTTTTTGACAATTGTTTAGGTTTGCAAGGGATTCTGGGTAACAGAACCTGGTGGGAGCCAGTCAAGTCACCGCATCCTGGATTCCCCTGAGTGTCTAGTTTTCAAAAATGTATAGGTTTGCTAGGTTTCCATAGGTGCTGGCAGAGCTATGGTTCAAAAACTACAACTAGGCACTTTGCCAAAAAAGGGTCATTTTTCACTGCGATATTGAGGTGTGTCCACGTTGCGTTTTGCGCCGTTTCCTGTCGCGGGCACTAGGCCAACCCACACAAGTGAGGTATCATTTTTCTCGGAAGACTATGGGGAACGCGGGGTGGGTTGAAATTTATGGATCCACGCAGATTCCAGAACTTTCCACCACAGAAATGTGAGGAAAATGTGTTTTTTTTGACAATTTGTTAGGTTTGCAAGGGATTCTGGTTAACAGAACCTGGTGGGAGCCAGTCAAGTCACCCCATCCTGGATTTCCCTGGGTGTCTAGTTTTCAAAAATGAATAGGTTTGCTAGGTTTCCCTAGGTGCTGGCAGAGCTAGGGTTCAAAAACTACAGCTAGGCACTTTGCCAAAAAAAGGTCATTTTTCACTGCGAGATTGAGGTGTGTCCATGTTGCGTTTTGCGCCGTTTCCTGTCGCCGGCACTAGGCCGACCCACACAAGTGAGGTACCATTTTTCTCGGAAGACTTTGCGGAACGCGGGGTGGGTGGAAATTTGTGGATCCACGCAGATTCCAGAACTTTCCACCACAGAAATGTGGGGAAAATGTGGTTTTTTGACAATTGTTTAGGTGTGCAAGGGATTCTGGGTAACAGAACCTGGTGGGAGGCAGTCAAGTCACCCAATCCTGGATTCCCCTGGGTGTCTAGTTTTCAAAAATGTATAGGTTTGCAAGGTTTCCCTAGGTGCCGGCAGAGCTATGGTTCAAAAACTACAGCTAGGCACTTTGCCAAAAAAGGGTCATTTTTCACTGCGAAATTGAGGTGTGTCAATGTTGTGTTTTGCGCCGTTTCCTGTTGCGGGCACTAGGCCGACCCACACAAGTGAGGTACCATTTTTCTCGAAAGACTTTGGGGAACGTGGGGTAGGTGGAAATTTGTGGATCCACGCAGATTCCAGAACTTTCCACCACAGAAATGTGAGGAAAATGTGTTTTTTTTGACAATTGTTTAGGTTTGCAAGGGATTCTGGGTAACAGAACCTGGTGGGAGGCAGTCAAGTCACCCCATCCTGGATTCCCCTGGGTGTCTAGTTTTCAAAAATGTATAGGTTTGCAAGGTTTCCCTAGGTGCCGGCAGAGCTATGGTTCAAAAACTACAGCTAGGCACTTTGCCAAAAAAGGGTCATTTTTCACTGCGAAATTGAGGTGTGTCAATGTTGTGTTTTGCGCCGTTTCCTGTTGCGCGCACTAGGCCGACCCACACAAGTGAGGTACCATTTTTCTCGAAAGACTTTGGGGAACGTGGGGTGCGTGGAAATTTGTGGATCCACGCAGATTCCAGAATTTCCACCACAGAAATGTGAGGAAAATGTGTTTTTTTTGACAATTGTTTAGGTTTGCAAGGGATTCTGGGTAACAGAACCTGGTGGGAGGCAGTCAAGTCACCCCATCCTGGATTCCCCTGAGTGTCTAGTTTTCAAAAATGTATAGGTTTGCTAGGTTTTCCTAGGTGCCGGCAGAGCTATGGTTCAAAAACTACAACTAGGCACTTTGCCAAAAAAGGGTCATTTTTCACTGCGATATTGAGGTGTGTCCACGTTGCGTTTTGCGCCGTTTCCTGTCGCGGGCACTAGGCCAACCCACACAAGTGAGGTATCATTTTTCTCGGAAGACTTTGGGGAACGCGGGGTGGGTGGAAATTTGTGGATCCACGCAGATTCCAGAACTTTCCACCACAGAAATGTGAGGAAAATGTGTTTTTTTTGACAATTGTTTAGGTTTGCAAGGGATTCTGGGTAACAGAACATGGTGGGAGCCAGTCAAGTCACCCCATCCTGGATTCCCCTGAGTGTCTAGTTTTCAAAAATGTATAGGTTTGCTAGGTTTCCATAGGTGCTGGCAGAGCTATGGTTCAAAAACTACAACTAGGCACTTTGCCAAAAAAGGGTCATTTTTCACTGCAATATTGAGGTGTGTCCACGTTGCGTTTTGCGCCGTTTCCTGTCGCGGGCACTAGGCCAACCCACACAAGTGAGGTATCATTTTTCTCGGAAGACTTTGGGGAACGCGGGGTGGGTTGAAATTTGTGGATCCACGCAGATTCCAGAACTTTCCACCACAGAAATGTGAGGAAAATGTGTATTTTTTGACAATTTGTTAGGTTTGCAAGGGATTCTGGGTAACAGAACCTGGTGGGAGCCAGTCAAGTCACGCCATCCTGATTCCCCTGTGTGTCTAGTTTTCAAAAATGTATAGGTTTGCTAGGTTTCCATAGGTGCTGGCAGAGCTAGGGTTAAAAAACTACAGCTAGGCACTTTGTCAAAAAAGGGTCATTTTTCACTGTGAAATTGGGGTGTGTCCACGTTGCGTATTGCGCCGTTTCCTCTCGCGCGCACTAGGCCTACCCACACAAGTGAGGTACCATTTTTCTCGGAAGACTTTGGAGAACGTGGGGTGGGTGGACATTTGTGGATCCACGCAGATTCCAGAACTTTCCACCACAGAAATGTGAGGAAAATGTGTTTTTTATCAATCTTTTAGGTTTGCAAGGGATTCTGGGTAACAGAACCTGGTGGGAGGCAGTCAAGTCACCCCATCCTGGATTCCCCTGAGTGTCTAGTTTTCAAAAATGTATAGGTTTGCTAGGTTTCCCTAGGTGCCGGCAGAGCTATGGTTCAAAAACTACAACTAGGCACTTTGCCAAAAAAGGGTCATTTTTCACTGCGAAATTGAGGTGTGTCCACGTTGCGTTTTGCGCCGTTTCCTGTCGCGGGCACTAGGCCGACCCACACAAGTGAGGTATCATTTTTCTCGGAAGACTTTGGGGAACGCGGGGTGGGTGGAAATTTGTGGATCCACGCAGATTCCAGAACTTTCCACCACAGAAATGTGAGGAAAATGTTTTTTTTTTGACAATTTGTTAGGTTTGCAAGGGATTCTGGGTAACAGAACCTGGTGGGAGCCAGTCAAGTCACCCCATCCTGGATTTCCTTGGGTGTCTAGTTTTCAAAAATGAATAGGTTTGCTAGGTTTCCCTAGGTGCTGGCAGAGCTAGGGTTCAAAAACTACAGCTAGGCACGTTGCCAAAAAAAGGTCATTTTTCACTGCGAGATTGAGGTGTGTCCATGTTGCGTTTTGCGCCGTTTCCTGTCGCCGGCACTAGGCCGACCCACACAAGTGAGGTACCATTTTTCTCGGAAGACTTTGCGGAACGCGGGGTGGGTGGAAATTTGTGGATCCACGCAGATTCCAGAACTTTCCACCACAGAAATGTGGGGAAAATGTGGTTTTTTTGACAATTGTTTAGGTGTGCAAGGGATTCTGGGTAACAGAACCTGGTGGGAGGCAGTCAAGTCACCCCATCCTGGATTCCCCTGGGTGTCTAGTTTTCAAAAATGTATAGGTTTGCAAGGTTTCCCTAGGTGCCGGCAGAGCTATGGTTCAAAAACTACAGCTAGGCACTTTGCCAAAAAAGGGTCATTTTTCACTGCGAAATTGCGGTGTGTCAATGTTGTGTTTTGCGCCGTTTCCTGTTGCGGGCACTAGGCCGACCCACACAAGTGAGGTACCATTTTTCTCGAAAGACTTTGGGGAACGTGGGGTGCTTGGAAATTTGTGGATCCACGCAGATTCCAGAACTTTCCACCACAGAAATGTGAGGAAAATGTGGTTTTTTTGACAATTGTTTAGGTTTGCAAGGGATTCTGGGTAACAGAACCTGGTGGGAGGCAGTCAAGTCACCCCATCCTGGATTCCCCTGAGTGTCTAGTTTTCAAAAATGTATAGGTTTGCTAGGTTTTCCTAGGTGCCGGCAGAGCTATGGTTCAAAAACTACAACTAGGCACTTTGCCAAAAAAGGGTCATTTTTCACTGCGAAATTGAGGTGTGTCCACGTTGCGTTTTGCGCCATTTCCTGTCGCGGGCACTAGGCCGACCCACACAAGTGAGGTACCATTTTTCTCGGAAGACTTTGGGGAACGCGGGGTGGGTGGAAATTTGTGGATCCACGCAGATTCCAGAACTTTCCACCACAGAAATGTGGGGAAAATGTGGTTTTTTTGACAATTGTTTAGGTTTGCAAGGGATTCTGGGTAACAGAACCTGGTGGGAGGCAGGCAAGTCACCCCATCCTGGATTCCCCTGGGTGTCTAGTTTTCAAAAATGTATAGGTTTGCAAGGTTTCCCTAGGTGCCGGCAGAGCTATGGTTCAAAAACTACAGCTAGGCACTTTGCCAAAAAGGGTCATTTTTCACTGCGAAATTGAGGTGTGTCCATGTTGTGTTTTGCGCCGTTTCCTGATGCGGGCACTAGGCCGACCCACACAAGTGAGGTACCATTTTTCTCGGAAGACTTTGGGGAACGTGGGGTGGGTGGAAATTTGTGGATCCACGCAGATTCCAGAACTTTCCACCACAGAAATGTGGGGAAAATGTGTTTTTTTGACAATTTTTAGGTTTGCAAAGGACTCTGGGTAACAGAACCTGGTGGGAGGCAGTCAAGTCACCCCTTTCTGGTTTCCCCTGGGTGTCTAGTTTTCAAAAATGTATAGGTTTGCTAGGTTTCCCTAGGTGCCGGCAGAGCTATGGTTCAAAAACTACAGCTAGGCACTTTGCCAAAAAAAGGTCATTTTTCACTGCGAAATTGAGGTGTGTCCATGTTGCGTTTTGTGCCGTTTCCTGTCGCCGGCACTAGGCCGACCCACACAAGTGAGGTACCATTTTTCTCGGAAGACTTTGGGGAACGCGGGGTGGGTGGAAATTTGTGGATCCACGCAGATTCCAGAACTTTCCACCACAGAAATGTGAGGAAAATGTGGTTTTTTTGACAATTGTTTAGGTTTGCAAGGGATTCTGGGTAACAGAACCTGGTGGGAGGCAGTCAAGTCACCCCATCCTGGATTCCCCTGAGTGTCTAGTTTTCAAAAATGTATAGGTTTGCTAGGTTTTCCTAGGTGCCGGCAGAGCTATGGTTCAAAAACTACAACTAGGCACTTTGCCAAAAAAGGGTCATTTTTCACTGCGAAATTGAGGTGTGTCCACGTTGCGTTTTGCGCCATTTCCTGTCGCGGGCACTAGGCCGACCCACACAAGTGAGGTACCATTTTTCTCGGAAGACTTTGGGGAACGCGGGGTGGGTGGAAATTTGTGGATCCACGCAGATTCCAGAACTTTCCACCACAGAAATGTGGGGAAAATGTGGTTTTTTGACAATTGTTTAGGTTTGCAAGGGATTCTGGGTAACAGAACCTGGTGGGAGGCAGGCAAGTCACCCCATCCTGGATTCCCCTGGGTGTCTAGTTTTCAAAAATGTATAGGTTTGCAAGGTTTCCCTAGGTGCCGGCAGAGCTATGGTTAAAAAACTACAGCTAGGCACTTTGCCAAAAAAGGGTCATTTTTCACTGCGAAATTGAGGTGTGTCCATGTTGTGTTTTGCGCCGTTTCCTGATGCGGGCACTAGGCCGACCCACACAAGTGAGGTACCATTTTTCTCGGAAGACTTTGGGGAACGTGGGGTGGGTGGAAATTTGTGGATCCACGCAGATTCCAGAACTTTCCACCACAGAAATGTGGGGAAAATGTGTTTTTTTGACAATTTTTTAGGTTTGCAAAGGACTCTGGGTAACAGAACCTGGTGGGAGGCAGTCAAGTCACCCCTTTCTGGTTTCCCCTGGGTGTCTAGTTTTCAAAAATGTATAGGTTTGCTAGGTTTCCCTAGGTGCCGGCAGAGCTATGGTTCAAAAACTACAGCTAGGCACTTTGCCAAAAAAGGTCATTTTTCACTGCGAAATTGAGGTGTGTCCATGTTGCGTTTTGTGCCGTTTCCTGTCGCCGGCACTAGGCCGACCCACACAAGTGAGGTACCATTTTTCTCGGAAGACTTTGGGGAACGCGGGGTGGGTGGAAATTTGTGGATCCACGCAGATTCCAGAACTTTCCACCACAGAAATGTGGGGAAAATGTGGGTTTTTTGACAATTGTTTAGGTTTGCAAGGGAGTCTGGGTAACAGAACCTGGTGGGAGGCAGTCAAGTCACCCCATCCTGGATTCCCCTGGGTGTCTAGTTTTCAAAAATGTATAGGTTTGCAAGGTTTCCCTAGGTGCCGGCAGAGCTATGGTTCAAAAACTACAGCTAGGCACTTTGCCAAAAAAGGGTCATTTTTCACTGCGAAATTGAGGTGTGTCAATGTTGTGTTTTGCGCTGTTTCCTGTTGCGGGCACTAGGCCGACCCACACAAGTGAGGTACCATTTTTCTCGAAAGACTTTGGGGAACGTGGGGTGGGTGGAAATTTGTGGATCCACACAGATTCCAGAACTTTCCACCACAGAAATGTGAGGAAAATGTGTTTTTTTTGACAATTGTTTAGGTTTGCAAGGGATTCTGGGTAACAGAACCTGGTGGGATGCAGTCAAGTCACCCCATCCTGGATTCCCCTGAGTATCTAGTTTTCAAAAATGTATAGGTTTGCTAGGTTTTCCTAGGTGCCGGCAGAGCTATGGTTCAAAAACTACAACTAGGCACTTTGCCAAAAAAGGGTCATTTTTCACTGCCATATTGAGGTGTGTCCAAGTTGCGTTTTGCGCCGTTTCCTGTCGCGGGCACTAGGCCAACCCACACAAGTGAGGTATCATTTTTCTCGGAAGACTTTGGGGAACGCGGGGTGGGTGGAAATTTGTGGATCCACGCAGATTCCAGAACTTTCCACCACAGAAATGTGAGGAAAATGTGGTTTTTTTGACAATTGTTTAGGTTTGCAAGGGATTCTGGGCAACAGAACCTGGTGGGAGCCAGTCAAGTCACCCCATACTGGATTCTCCTGAGTGTCTAGTTTTCAAAAATGTATAGGTTTGCTAGGTTTCCATAGGTGCTGGCAGAGCTATGGTTCAAAAACTACAACTAGGCACTTTGCCAAAAAAGGGTCATTTTTCACTGCAATATTGAGGTGTGTCCACGTTGCGTTTTGCGCCGTTTACTGTCGCGGGCACTAGGCCAACCCACACAAGTGAGGTATCATTTTTCTCGGAAGACTTTGGGGAACGCGGGGTGGGTTGAAATTTGTGGATCCACGCAGATTCCAGAACTTTCCACCACAGAAATGTGAGGAAAATGTGTATTTTTTGACAATTTGTTAGGTTTGCAAGGAATTATGGGTAACAGAACCTGGTGGGAGCCAGTCAAGTCACCCCATCCTGGATTCCCCTGTGTGTCTAGTCTTCAAAAATGTATAGGTTTGCTAGGTTTCCATAGGTGCTGGCAGAGCTAGGGTTAAAAAACTACAGCTAGGCACTTTGTCAAAAAAGGGTCATTTTTCACTGTGAAATTGGGGTGTGTCCACGTTGCGTTTTGCGCCGTTTCCTGTCGCGGGCACTAGGCCTACCCACACAAGTGAGGTACCATTTTTCTTGGAAGACTTTGGGGAACGTGGGGTGGGTGGAAATTTGTGGATCCACGCAGATTCCAGAACTTTCCACCACAGAAATGTGAGGAAAATTTGTTTTTTTATCAATCTTTTAGGTTTGCTAGGGATTCTGGGTAACAGAACCTGGTGGGAGGCAGTCAAGTCACCCCATCCTGGATTCCCCTGAGTGTCTAGTTTTCAAAAATGTATAGGTTTGCTAGGTTTCCCTAGGTGCCGGCAGAGCTATGGTTCAAAAACTACAACTAGGCACTTTGCCAAAAAAGGGTCATTTTTCACTGCGAAATTGAGGTGTGTCCACGTTGCGTTTTGCGCCGTTTCCTGTCGCGGGCACTAGGCCGACCCACACAAGTGAGGTATCATTTTTCTCGGAAGACTTTGGGGAACGCGGGGTGGGTAGAAATTTGTGGATCCACGCAGATTCCAGAACTTTCCACCACAGAAATGTGAGTAAAATGTGTTTCTTTTGACAATTTGTTAGGTTTGCAAGGGATTCTGGGTAACAGAACCTGGTGGGATGCAGTCAAGTCACCCCATCCTGGATTTCCCTGGGTGTCTAGTTTTCAAAAATGAATAGGTTTGCTAGGTTTCCCTAGGTGCTGGCAGAGCTAGGGTTCAAAAACTACAGCTAGGCACTTTGTCAAAAAAGGGTCATTTTTCACTGTGAAATTGGGGTGTGTCCATGTTGCGTTTTGCGCCGTTTCCTGTCGCGGGCACTAGGCCTACCCACACAAGTGAGGTACCATTTTTCTCGGAAGACTTTGGGGAACGTGGGGTGGGTGGAAATTTGTGGATCCACGCAGATTCCAGAACTTTCCACCACAGAAATGTGAGGAAAATGTGTTTTTTTTATCAATCTTTTAGGTTTGCAAGGGATTCTGGGTAACAGAACCTGGTGGGAGCCAGTCAAGTCACCCCATCCTGGATTCCCCTGGGTGTCTAGTTTTCAAAAATGTATAGGTTTGCTAGGTTTCCCTAGGTGCCGGCAGAGCTAGGGTTAAAAAACTACAGCTAGGCCCTTTGCAAAAAAAGGGTAATTTTTCATTGTGAAAATGTGGTGTGATCACGTTGGGTTTTGAGCCATTTCCTGTCGTGGGCACTATGCCTACCCACACAAGTGAGGTACCATTTTTATCGGGAGACTTAGGGTAATTCAGATTTGTAAAGCAACTGTTATTACCTATTGACTTTCGATGCATTCTGCCTTCCAAATGAAAGACATTGTGTAAAAAAGAAGTAATTTTAAAAAATGACCGATAATTCTCATGCTAGTATGAGTATTCCCAATTTCGGAAATGTGCAAATATCTACTGTTTCTAAACTCTATATTTTGTTCCCATTTCAGAAATACATAGGTGTCTTTCATACTGATTTTTCCATGTATTCATTTTCCCACAATAATTGCTATATACCCGGTACATAATAAAAAACCATTGCAAGACGCTGCTCAGTTGTTGGCTCTGGGTTCGTCGGGTTCTTGGTGAACCTACAAGTCCTATATATCCCCACAACCAGTAAGGTCCAGCGGATGTAACAGTATATTGCTTTCAAAGAGCTGTCATACTTAGAAGAAGTTACAGGTGAAAACGTTGACACAAAAGGCTGTTTTTTTCAACTAATTTTCAATTTTTCCTATATTTAACTGTTAGTTTCTATAAAGAAACCTTGATGGATCTACACAAATGACCCCTTGCTGAATTCAGAATTTTGTCTACTTTTCTAAAATGTATAGCTGTCTAGGATCCATTATTGCTTTCATACCCATTTCTACCATTAACTGGAAGGAGGTTGAAAACACAAAAAATAGCAAAAATAGGCTATGTCCCAGAAAAATGCCAAAACTGTGTAAAAAATGTTGGTTTTCTGACAAAAGTCTGTCATTCCCTAAAAGCTGGGAAAATGGTGATTTCAGCCCCACAAACCCTTTTTTGATACCATTTGCACGGAAAAACCCAGACGCTTTCATTTGTAGCCCTTTTTTCGCATTTTTCCCAAAAACCCTAAAATTTAGCTGTATTTTGGCTAATTTCTGGGACCCCTCCAGGGAAATCCACAAACCCTGGGTACCTTTACAATCCCCATGATGTTGGAAAAAAAGGACGCAAATTTGGCGTGGATACCTTATGTGGTCAAAAAGTTACAGGGGCCTAAGCGCGCACTACCCCAAATAGCCAAAAAAAGGCTTAGCACAGGGGGGGAAAAGGCCTAGCAGCGAAGGGGTTAAAAAGGCAGGCTGGCCCACTTCTGTACTCCCCCTGGATTCTAGTGGAATGGTGCCACTGGCTTCCAGTTAGCATAGAAAAAGAGGTGACACAAGCTCTAATGAAATTAAACTTAACTAAAATGGGTGATTTATTTTCCGAGGGTAAGGCCCGTGTGTGGGCTGAGATTGAGGACGAGGGGCATGACTTCACACCACTCACACAGTTTCACTTTTATAGGGACAGGAACACACTGCGTGCGCTGCTTGGCGATGACTTGCAGGAACCTCCTGAACTAATTTCCCTCTCTTTTCTTCTGCGCTCTGCATCTCCCAATAAGACGGTATCTACCATTTATGATATATCGCAAGAATTCAGGAGGACACAATTCATCAAGGCCAGGCTGGAATGGCAGAGCGACTTGGGGGTAGCTCTAGACGATAGCACTTGGCGGTACTGCTATGAGCTAACTCAACATATTTCACTAAAGGGTAGGTACGGCCTCATCCATTTTAAGTTCCTCAATAGAGTTTATTATACTCCAGAGAGACTGCACCATTACGGTCTGAGGGACACAGCGGACTGTGAGCCATGCAGGGCGGGCATGGCTGGGTTCATGCATGTTGCCTGGTTCTGCCCGAAGATCGCAGATTTTTGGAAGCAGATTTTCCATGCCTTAAATGAAATCACAGGGCTTTCGCTAACATTAGACCCACTGCCGGCTTTATTGGGTTACACTAGGAAACTACAGAAGGGCGTCAGACGGTTGATAGCAATGGGTTTACTTCTTGCTAAGCGTAGAATTGCAATGCACTGGGCATGTGGGCCGGCTCCGTCATTAGGAGACTGGTCCAAGGATATGTTATATTGTAATACGCAGTCCGAACTGTACAATGAACTGTTACCCCCTCAAAATCGCCCCAAACGTTTCTGGGGATTATACCAGCAATACCATATTGGGAAAGAAATAGGAAAACCGGAAGGTGATGATCTCGTTTGACCTGACTTGTCTGACTTTTGTATTGTACCGGAATTAATGTTACACCTGAGTTAGGTGGGAGATATAGTATTTTGGGGACGACCATATTAAGTACAGAGAACGCAAGTGATTGGGCGCATGAGGCTTAGTGTCCGCAACACAACAACGTTCCAAACAGCGATGTTCATTGTCTCTGTAAATTGCTTTGAGTCTTTGCCTTATGTAGTTCATATTACTGCGCACTATGTGAAGCTAATGTAATACTGTAAAATGTCTAAATAAAATTAAAAAAATATATATGTGAAGTCATAAGCAGTGCATTGCGGGGCGCGAGTTAATGTTAGCTCAGCTAACTATAACTGCTGAATTTCTCTGGTCTAGTACAAGTGAAATGTCAGACTAACTATAATATCCCTGTAACCTTTGGTTTTTTCAGTGAAAATATATATGTATATACATATATATTCATTTGCTACGTATAGGGAGCCCCAGACCCTTGTAGGGTGGCTTTGACGTAGCAGGAACGGAGTATCCTGCTGAAATGCACAAACACTCCTCCACAGAAGAAGTATGTGGTCTCCTGATTCACAGGGATGTAAAGCATGTTATCAACGATTGTGTGACGGAACCACGCATGGGTTTACCATGCATGCTGGTCCACGCAGTCTGTACTACGCAAATCTTAACCACGAATATGCCTTTACCATGCATGGCTTTACAACGATTTATGTGTTGTCAAAGCATGTATGGTAAACACATTTCTGTGGTTAAGACTTGACCTCCCCGACCCCTGCCCCGAGTCCTAAAACTACCCCCCTCCCGCCTGTAAACCTACTCCCTCCCCCTGAGCCCTAAAAACTTCCCTGCCTCCAGTCCTAAATACTACCCCACCCTCCGCTATGTCCTAAAAATTTACCAGACCTCCCCCTGAGCCCTAAAAACGGCCCCACCCTCCCTTAATCTCTAAAAAGTACCCCCAACCCCCTCCCTGAGCCCTAAAAACTACCCCTGAAAAATACCCCCAACCCCCTGAAAACTACCACAAACCCCCTCACACCTGAAAATTACCACGAACCCCCACCCCTGAAAACTACCCGGAACCCCCTCCACCCCTGAAAACTATGCCGAACCACCCTCCACCCCTGACAACTACCCCAAACCCCTACCACCCCTGAAAACTACCCCAAACCCCCACCACCCTTTAAAACTATCCTGCACCCCACCACCCCTGAAAACTACCCCAAACCCCAACCACCCCTTAAAACTACTCCAAACGCCCACCAACCCTGAAAACTACCACAACCCCCCCCAGGCCCCGCCTCAGCCCCACTTACCTGTCCGTGTCCGCTTCCTGACGCTCCTCTTTCCCCGCCCATTCCGAACACTAGAGCGCATTTGCCTTAACCATGCATGTGCGTGGTTATGGCAAATTCGTTGTTCCTGAACTCGCGGCTCTGACCGAGTAGTTCCAGATGTTTTCCTTTATCAACAGGTGAAATATGTGGCATCTCGCTTTAGTACCAGTCCCCAACAAGTTTCAGCTCTCCTTCCAAGCCTTGATCACGGGTATGCAAAAGTCTCTGTTTTTTTTTTAAATGACCATATGTTTTTAAAGACTACTGTGATTTGCTTATGACATAGTCTTCCGGTCATTTTTACTTCAGAGTGCGCAATGAGCATCAATAAGACATTTATTCATCCTGGAGCACATAAATCAATCATTTCTTTGTGCCAACACTACAATTATATAATCATTTATTCAAATTCAGTGCGCAAGGTTAATTCAGTCTTCAAGGTAACGAACATGCGCGTCGCTTAGTGTCTCCTTTTGCGCTTTTAACCTCGTAGAATTCATGTCTCAATAAACATATTCCAACTTACATCCCTTACTCACCTCCACTTATGGTAATTTCTAGGATATGTCCTGTCTTTTCCTGGTAGAGGCGGGCGAGTCAGGCTCACATAACTGACAACCAACATCCATTAGCTCCATATAGTTAGCCCCAGACCCTTGCAGAGTGGCTTCAACATAGTGGGAACAGAGTATCCTGCTGACATGTACAAACAAACACTCCTCCACAGAAGAAGTTTGTCAACACATTACCATTGTTTAAAAAAATTATGTTGTTGTGGTGGTTGTGGGTGTTGTGCTTGTGGTGCCAGTGAGTGTGCATTGAATAGTGTGTGTGTTGTTTGTGTGCAATGCAATATGTAAAAAAGAGGCATAACATATTACTTACATATATTTTAGAAGCAAACACAACATATATGTGTTTTGACACATTAATAAGTAGTACTTACCAGTCTCCACTCCACCAGGGACTCACTCCATCAGGAATCTGCCACTAGGACAACGCCAGCACAACAGGGACATATAAATAGGCTTGGCGCAAACCCACTGGCCTGATGGCAACGGAGTACTCTTAACCCACAAAAAAGAGAGAGTTACCCCAGTTAGACCAAAAGGGACCGGGTAGTTATTACTTATGAAAAACAAGATTCCCTTATGTGCCGTGTTACTGACCTCAAGTAGTATACACTGAACCAAATCCCACAATCCAATACTAAATGTCTGACAAGGCTATTTAATTAAAATAAATTTTATTTCATACAATACAAAAAAGGTATTTTTTTAATTGCGATATTTAAAATTTGTTAAAAGCCATCATAGCAATTCATCTAATTATCCACAATGCGTATTGATCAGAACTTTTCATAAAACAATACAATTGTCTAATTACCACATCAATTTTGTAAACGTAGAAACAATTGTATCAAAAAACAATATGTCAAGGAACAATATGTCAATAAATTGTATCAAATAACAATCTTGTCAAAGAACAATGTGTCGACGCAGCGTTTCGGTGTGTCCTTTTATTTTCCTGCCACCTTCTTCCTTGCCCGTCAATGTCAGGAAGAGGCAGGGCAGGGCCACCCCCCCTTTTGTTTGCCATCAGGAACGCTATGAAAGTCTAACCACGAACTGTGAGGTACTGTGTGTCCACCCTTCCTACTTGTATTTGCCTACAATTCAAACCTGGCCACTGATTGAACTACTGCTGGGAAAGTTGGAAGAGCTAATCTAAGTAATTGTAATTAGCCTCTCGGACATGGGGAAGAGAAAGTTGATGGAAGGTGGAGTTGGGGGGGGGGAGGGCTGTAGCGTGGGTAGAACTAATAAAGGGGAAAAGGCAAGGAAGGTAACCAGGCATCCTGGTAGCAATTGTGTACTGGACCGTATAGACGTGTTAATCGATGAATGTGAGGATATTTTAGTTTCGGGTCCAAATTTGAACACACACGGAAATAAGTCTCCCCCCGGCTTAGCTCAATCTTCGTGTGTAGGCCCTGCTAAGCGCCCCGCTATCCCTGCTATGTTTACAACGTGCAAAAAAGGTGCCAAAGTTAATAAAGGAAAGTGTCGATCAAATCTAGCTAGGGATGATGATTCCCCCGACAGCGCTACAAGCCTCATAGAACTAGATGATAGTCATCCCCAAATTCATGAGCCTCTAGTAACTTGTACAAATAGGTATGCTATATTGTTAAATACCCAAGGGGAGGGAAGTATGCAGCCCCCGAACCATCTTTGGATGACAACATCGAGCCGGTTGTAAATCAAACACAGGATCTGCAGGTTATACTTCATGAGGTACACTCACTCCGGGAAGAAATTGGGGCTATGAGGGCATTGCTAGAGAATCTGACTGTAGCTGTTGGGCTCCTGTCTGAAGGAGGGTCCATAGGATCAAATTGTGCAATCTGTGGAACTACTAATCCCCTCCATTAAGCCAACAAATTGTTCAGGCATCATCAACTGCCGAGCTAAACACTGGTGGTCCGAATAAAGCTACGCCACTGCTTAGCGAGGTGGCTAAGCGGAAAAAATCCCTACCATCTTTACCACTGTGCCCTACAGCCATCAATGCACCCTCCACTACTTGTAACATTCTAAGGTTAAGTAATACAGATACTCCAACAGGGCACTTATTGCATGATAGGAGTATTAATATTAACACCCCAACATCTACAAACAATCAGCATAGCACCCGAGGAGGGAGGTGGGACCAGGATATTGATAAAGCATACAATAGTCATAGAATATACATGGTGAACGTGCCAAAGTGGGATCCTAGTAAAAGAAGAGAAAGTGCAGATTCACTGACCAATAAGGCTATCCATTGGATACGCCATGTAAGGGGATGAAGTTCAGTGATTAGAGAAAACATCATTAAGGCACGTAGACTTACTTCCCCTACTAATGGACTGGACTATATAGAATTAACCCTTCAGAGGGAGGAGATGGCCGAAAACCTATTTGCCCTTGAATTTAGGACTTGTACCCCTGATTTTTCATCCATCCAGCTAAGGAGGTTCCCGCCTGCAGTCGAGACTAGTTATCACCTTGGGCAGCCACAAATAGGTAGGATGGGTAGCTCCACACTAGAAAGTAACGACTGACTGGCAGGAGAGTCCGGAATACACAATGGTTGTGCTGGCAATTCAATAGTCCCTAATGGTAGTCATAGAGACATGAACTCGAATTGCAGAAATAGTACTATCAAGTCCACCCAAATGGTACTACCACTCACAACCCAGTTAGTGTCCCAGTATGAGCCTAGTCTAATTGCCTCCGGAGAGCCAACCGGTATAGGGAGCATATGTTAAGCTGCTGAAAGAACTGGAAATTTGTCAGTCTCTAAAGGTAGCCACGCTGATACGATTCCCAATTGCACTAATAGATCTGCTATGCCCATCCAAACGGTAACCCCACGTCAACTTTGGGTAGCGTATCAGAGTGAGTCAAGCCAAATTCCGATAGTGGGGCAATACGCCTTACCGAGCAGTTATTCCACTACTAGGAGAGGCATATTGATATCATGGAACATTGCGGGGATGAGCTCTAAATTCTCATCCCCGGAATGGCATGCTTTTATCAATTGTTTTGACATCTGTCTCTTCCAGGAGACATGGCTCCTGGCATCACAACACTGTGTAGGTTTTTTAAATTATCACATCCCGGCAATAAAAGGAGCAAAAGGCCGGCCCTCAGGAGGCCTGACCATCTGGGTCCGCCAAGAAGTAGATATTAGTATAAAAGAGCTCCCCTCTAGGAGTAATGATATACAGGTATTAAGGTTAAAATTGGACCCGCTTAAGAGCATCGACATCTACAATATTTACGTGAGGGGAATCCCAAGTTTTAGTGGCTTTGGACGAACTCCTCGAATTGTACTCCATGGATGCCTATGGTATTATAATTGCGGGTGATTTTAATTCAACCTTTGAGCCACTTGCCACTGCAGAATGGCAACTTTCTGACGAAGAAGACGCTCAATGGGAGATCCCGAAACTGGAACTTGATCCAGTAAAAAAGTGGATGGAAGTAGTTATTCAGATACATTCCATCTGCTTTGAGAAGGGGCTTAGGGCATTAAATGGCAGGACTCCCCATGACAGTCTGGGGGCGAACACATTTAACAATGGTTACAGTAAGAGCAGGATAGATTATATCCTTATGAATTTAAAATTCTGGCACACAATCGTTGACATGATGGTTAGAGACCGCCCCGAAAGCGATCATAATCCCCTTTGTGCAACCTTTAGATGGTGGAAGTGGGAGCCACTACCGGGGGGAGATGTTGAATTGTATTCCCAGGACGTTGTTCCCACCAACGACATGAGACGTCTTAAATGGGAACGAATAGTTGAAAGTACTGAGACAGTGGATAGTATTTCCAAAGATGTCGATAATATTCTTGTAGAATTAGAAAATATTTTGTCCACCAGCGGCTCACTGGACCTTGTCACGCAGTCTCATGAAAACTTTTTTAAGCATATGAGAACCTATTTTGTTAAGCAATGCAAACCAAAGAAAACATTAGGTCAGAAGTCCTGCCGCTGGTATAACAAGGAATGTAGGCAGGCAAGAGCGCTCCTTGGGAACATGATTAAAGATGGAAACCCTGTCCTGGTACGTGCAGCTAGGCAGGCATACAAGAGTCCCATGTTTAAAGCTAAACGTTCCTGGGATGAGCAACGGTGGCAGGATCTTAAAGAGGCTAGCACCCAGAATAATAGCAAACTGTTCTGGAATATTATAAAATGGGGTCGTGGGGGCCAACCAGAACAACCGCAGAATCATGTCATGAAGGAAGATTGGGTCAAATATTTTAAACCACAATATGCAAGAAGTATAATTGTGAATAATATGGGTGACCCAAGTTATGTATTCTATGCAGAAGAGGTTTTTAACATTAATGATGTTGTGTTAGCCCTTGAAGCAGTAGCAAGCGGAAGAGCGCCTGGTCCTGATGGCGTCCCCGCCGATGTGTTTTTACATGACAAAATAAGATGGGGAAGATACATTGCTCTAGTGGCTAACGCAGTTGCACAAGGTGCCCCTGTACCAGACTCCTGGAAAGGAGCCGAAATAATCCCCGTGTATAAAAAAGGTGACAAATCATTACCGGGGAATGACCGTCCTATTACTTTGATAGACTCACTACAAAAGATAGTGGGTAGGATGATCCTCAACAAGATTAATGAATGGATAGATGAATATAGTATATTGACCCCCCTGCAGGCTGGGTTTCGGGCATACACCAGCACCATTGATCAGGTGTTCCGGTTTACTCTAATACTATGGAAAACAGTGGTCCTGGGGAAAGGCAGCATATATGCTGCCTTTGTAGATTTAAAGTCCGCATTCGATCTTGTTCCCTGCTCCAGCCTGTGGGTGACGTTGCTGGAACTGGGGTTGCCCAAAGAACTACTTACACTTATAATGAGGCTGCACGAGGACAATTACTCTAAAATTCGCTGGGGATCTCAGGGCATGGTTACCAGTTCATTTCCGGTAGAACGAGGGGTGCGCCAGGGCTGCGCCATGGCACCTACCCTATTCTCCCTGTATATTAATGGAATAGTCGACTGTCTATCTCCCGTGAATACTGACGCCCCGATTTTAGCCGGTGTTAAAATACCAATTTTAATGTTCGCAGACGACACATTGATTATTTCGAAGACCCCGAGTGGGCTCCAGCGTGCGCTGTCAATTTTTGAAAAGTTTTGTTCCGATCGTGGTCTCGAAGTCAATGTGTCGAAAACGAAATTTATGGCTTTTAACCCACATAGAGCTTTTAAAGGTAGCATCATAATGAACAACCGACCATTGGAACAAGTCAGAGCATTCACATATCTGGGGATAAACATACAGAGTGATTTAAAGTGGAATCAGCAAATTGACCTGGCAACACTCAAGCACCGGCAAATGTCGGGAGCAATACAACTGGAGCACAAAAAGGCATTTACCAAACCGATTAGACCTGTGCTCCAAGTTTATAATATGAGAGTGGTAAGCTCAGCCCTCTATGGTGCAGAACTATGGGGGTTTGAGAATGTATCTAAACTTAGTGTAGCTGAGAATAAGTTTTTATGTAGTATTACTAATCTTCCCCTAAGTACGCCATCGTGTCCGTTACATTATGATCTAGGAAGAAAGTTTATATCAGATATTGTAAAACTACGTCCAGTGCTATATTGGCGCAGGTTGTGGACAACACCAGAATTAAAGCCATATGCCGTAGGTTTCTTGGACATAATCAATTCTGATAGTTTCCATAAAATTAGATGGCTCAGGGGTATTAGAGATACTTTAGTTGACATTGGCTTGAAAATGCTCTGGGAAGATCCGACAACGGCAAGATTTCCTTCAAAAAAGTACCTAAAGGAAAAATATTGGGAGGTGATCACTTATAACACCATGAGATATAGCGAATCATCCACACTGACAGGAACCTTCTTAGAATTTAAGCACACCTCTTACCTTGAACCATACTGGGACATTATAACAAAACCACTAGATAGGAAACTGTATTTTCAGTTGAGGGTGGGTTCGCTACCTTTAAGATCTTTTACGTCTAGGTGGTCTAAATCAAGTGATAACAAGTGTCCCACTTGCCCGGCCCACAAAGAATCAGTTGCACACATGCTATTTGCCTGCCCAGCTTATGCAACTCCTCGTCGAGTTTGGCTGAGACCCTTATGCAAGTTGTTAGGCACAAGTAGGAGTGCGGAAGCCGAAAGAATTCTATGTACTAGCACCTCACCCACTATTCTAATTGCAATTGCAAAATATCTTGGGTGGACATGGGCAATAAGATCAAAGTCAATGTAATTACGAAATTTTTATGCCTAATTGTAAATATTGATGAAGTCCTGTAAATATTTTTACCAACCTAGTGTAGCTGGTCTCTCCCGTGTCCAATGGTTTACATGAAGAAGCTACCCTTGTTGTGATCCCCCGACAGCGAACTCTGTGTGAATTTTATCTTTTTATAATAATGAGTTTTTTTTTTTTTAAATTAATGTTCAGTTTTAACGAAAATCGACATATGTATTTATCGCACTTTCTGATAATGTTTTCTATTGTAAATGATGGAATATTTTTTGTAAAATGCTTTTATGATGATATGTCGAATAAAGCTTAACAAACTGGAAACTGGAAACTGGTGTGTCCTTTTATTTTCCTGCCACCTTCTTCAGGACTTATTCAAATTTCACAACTCTTTCATAGAATTCATAAAAATCAGACAATACATCTAACAGTAAAGAATAAAATGCAATTAAAAATGTTATAAACATAGACTCTTTTGGTTCACTGCACACCCTCTGTCAGGATATAATAGTTATAGCTAATGAGTTTGATGTTCATTAAGACCAGGTTGGTAGTCAATTAAAAACCTTAGTCACTGTATTTGCTTTTAGTTAAATGTAAAAAGTAAACATGTGGAATCTCACCGAAATTTGTTATAACAGGTAAATTCCAAGTGTGCAGACATATTTAAATCGCGTTGCACCTTTTCAAGGATATGTTTTCTTTTGTAGCTTCCCATTGCCTACGGGAGTCCTCTGTGCCTGCTTTCTTGTCCTGGTAGGACCGGAGTCCCAGGACATCGTCGGACGCCATCCATTTTTCCCCTGCAGCACCGGCCAGCAGACAGGGGGACTACAGGTCCCAGTGTGCAGTGCGTGCACACACAGCTGCCGCTCGTGAGGGGTAGGCGCCTGACATCGCGCTTAAAGCGCTGCATCTTCCCCCGCGGCGCGGGACGCGCCCGGCCCGCGCCCCAGGTAAATTCCAAGTGTGCAGACATATTTAAATCGCGTTGCACCTTTTCAAGGATATGTTTTCTTCAAATATTATCCTTTATGGTATCCTAAAGATAATTAACCTGTTGTTAATATTAATATCACCTTACTCATGGTCCATTAACATTATCAAATAACCCTTCACATAACTTACTTGAGAAAAGGGGGATTTTTTCCAGACTAAGTAGAACCGCTTGGGATGCAATCTCCAATGGGTAAAAGTGTGTTCACCTGTTGAAGATATTTTTATGTTTTTATTAGCTAAGCATTATTGTATATCAACTTAATTATACATAAGTGTAGTTATATACTTCAATTATAAACTTGCCCTCAGTTTTATCTGTTTACTCTCCTGTTCCAATTACGGGAATAGTTAATTAGTCACATGTAATCCTTTCTTATTCCACTTTTGTGCTTGGGAGCCAATCTTTATCAATTGATCAGACCCAAAGATACTGTATTGGAAGCAAAGTATAATATTCCATTTTAATTCTCTGAGAGATATATTCCAACCATTTACGATACATCTACTCTTCATTTTATCTTCTATACGTCTTATTCCGGTTTTCTTGATTAAAAGGACCAATCAGTTATTTCTTAAAAGTGTTTTCAATCGTACCCTTCAAATATAAACATAGGGCTCAAATATTTAAAAGGATTTTTCTTTCATTGGTTTCTAATTAAACTTTCTATGTTACCTGCTACCTATCGTATAACTGCCCCTTTCTTTTGCACAACTTCAGTTATAATAGTCTAACATTTTGTGTACTAGTACGGTCGGGCGATTTGTAGATAGACCTACCGGGGCCTATGCATGTTTGCCCTGCGCCGGTATACATTTGCTTGTACCTCTTTCTAGGGTCTTGTCATTTACCCCGAGTTATATTGCTGTATAGAGGGTACTTTAGAAATAGGGGGCCAACGCATTGCTAGTCGTCCATAACATCCCCGCGCCGCTTACCTCCTTTTCTTATCATCAGCGATTCAATATGACGGCCCTCTGGTTCCGTTTGTATAAGCAACTTGAAAGCCGTCCCTTTTATAATCCTTCCGGGTTATCCCACGTACAGTTACGTACGCGGCGGCCATATTGAAGCCAGACTTGCCTATTTTCCAAATTACTGATGTTTCGATCATGGGAATCAAATCGGAATGTATAATCACACCGGATCAGGAATATTCATTAATCTACCTACTTATTCCGGGTTATATGATATAATTACACACTACCAGCAGACCTGCTTAGACCAGGTTTGCCTATTATGTTTATAACCGACGTACAGTTACGTACGCGGCCGCCATGATGGAACCAGGCTTGCCTGTTTACCCATTACTGGTGTAGCGATCATCGGGGTCACATTGGAATGTGTAGTGACCTCTAATCAATTGATCTATCAACGTTTTCCTGGTTATCTAATAGCATAGCATATTCCCTGTGGCTATGTTTTGATCAGGCATGCCTATCAATTTAAAAAAAAAAAACTATAATCCATAAACTTGATTATACTTGACACATCGACCATAATAGAAAATAATAAAATATAATACAAGTCCGATGTTGATTATATATTAAATTACCCAACTCAGTTATATATCCATAGTGCATCAGAAAGGAATTTTTCTTTGAAGACTAGTTTTATCCTGACTGCCCTTACAATGTGTTGTGTTAGAATTATACATCTGTTATATGATGTTTCTAATGATATTTATGTTATCTTCTAATTTATAGTTCTTATGAATCCCCGCCAATGCAATAATGGTATTACCTGCTGTCAATACAAAGATGGTGTTGAGTACTTACGGGGTTTATTATATTTCATCCTATTAATCATCCTATATTACTACCATGTCTTATACATTTTCTCAACCAATCAATCTTTCCCATTCATCTCTGTTGTTAAGACCCTGGCTGTACGTGTTTAAATTTAGACATGAATTATTGCTCTTGTTGTTTTCTCTTTCTGTCTATATTATCACCTCTTATGGATCCTTTCACTTTTTCTAAAATAAACCATTTCAGATCCTGTTCATTGTGTTTTATTTCCAACCAATGTTCTACCAATGGGGCATTCTTTTTCCCTGTTCTCAAGGCTGATCTATGTTCGTTTAGTCTGGCTTTCATTTCTCTGCCGGTTTCCCCTTCCTACCCTTTTTGGCAGGGACAGACGATAAGATAAATGACATTTTTTGTCCTACAATTAACCATCTCATTAATCCAATGTCGTATCCCGTTCAGTTCAACTTTCTGTTCTTTTATTACGGATTTACAATTGATACAGGAGCTGCAAGGGAAGTTACCCATCAATTTTGAGCCATCTGTTATGCTACTTTGGTATTTAGCATTTTGTTCTCTATATGTTTTCACCAAATGATTTCGGATTGTTTTATTTCTCCTATACACAAAAATTGTTTTTTTAAGGGTATTTTTTCTGTATTATTTAAAAGAAACCATTTTTTATCAATCACATTTTTAGTTTGTTGCTCATGCTATTAAAGTTGGTGACCATTACAATACCTTTTTCTACACTGTTGGTGTCACTTTTTTCTTCAAACAAGCTATCCCGATTATAGTATTTCACTCTCTTGTATGAACTTTTAATTAATCTTTTTGGATAGCCGCGGGCCATTAACTTGTCTTGTTGTTTTTTGGCATGGATTTCAAAGTCCTTCATATCACTACAATTACGTCGAATACATAAAAACTGACTAAATGGGATACTATCCTTTTGACATTTTGGATGATTACTGGTGTGATGCAATATTGTGTTTCTATCTGATGGTTTTGTATATAATTCCACCAATAGTGCATCATTATTTTCTTTTATTGTTACATCTAAGAAATTCACTGAAGTTTGACTGATATTAGAGGTGAATTTCAAATTGATGTCTCCGCAGTTCAACCATTCTATGAAGGAAATTAAATCTTTTTTATCTCCTTCCCAAATAAAAAAGCCATCGTCAATAAATCTTGACCAATTCTTCACACTCTCATGTAAGGACAAATTTCATTGTAGATATGTTTTTTCTGGGAAGGAGATAAAAAAGATTTAATTTCCTTCATAGAATGGTTGAACTGCGGAGACATCAATTTGAAATTCACCTCTAATATCAGTCAAACTTCAGTGGATTTCTTAGATGTAACAATAAAAGAAAATAATGATGCACTATTGGTGGAATTATATACAAAACCATCAGATAGAAACACAATATTGCATCATACCAGTAATCATCCAAAATGTCAAAAGGATAGTATCCCATTTAGTCAGTTTTTATGTATTCGACGTAATTGTAGTGATATGAAGGACTTTGAAATCCATGCCAAAAACAACAAGACAAGTTAATGGCCCGCGGCTATCCAAAAAGATTAATTAAAAGTTCATACAAGAGAGTGAGATACTATAATCGGGATAGCTTGTTTGAAGAAAAAAGTGACACCAACAGTGTAGAAAAAGGTATTGTCATGGTCACCAACTTTAATAGCATTAGCAACAAACTAAAAAATTTGATTAATAAAAACTGGTTTCTTTTAAATAATCCAGGAAAAATACCCTTAAAACCCCCCATTTTTACGTATAGGAGAAATAAAACAATCCGAAATCATTTGGTGAAAACATATAGAGAACAAAATGCTAAATACCAAAGTAGCATAACAGATGGCTCAAAATTGATGGGTAACTTCCCTTGCAGCTCCTGTATCAATTGGAAATCCGTAATAAAAGAACAGAAAGTTGAACTGAATGGGATACGACATTGGATTAATGAGATGGTTAATTGTAGGACAAAAAATGTCATTTATCTTATCGTCTGTCCCTGCCAAAAAGGGTAGGAAGGGGAAACCGGCAGAGAAATGAAAGCCAGACTAAACGAACATAGATCAGCCTTGAGAACAGGGAAAAGAATGCCCCATTGGTAGAACATTGGTTGGAAATAAAACACAATGAACAGGATCTGAAATGGTTTATTTTAGAAAAAGTGAAAGGATCCATAAGAGGTGGTAATATAGACAGAAAGAGAAAACAAAGAGAGCAATATTTCATGTCTAAATTTAACACGTACAGCCAGGGTCTTAACAACAGAGATGAATGGGAAAGATTGATTGGTTGAGAAAATGTATAAGAGATGGTAGTAATATAGGATGATTAATAGGATGAAATATAATAAACCCCGTAAGTACTCAACGCCATCTTTGTATTGACAGCAGGTAATACCATCATTGCATTGGCGGGGATTCATAAGAACTATAAATTAGAAGATAACATAAATATCATTAGAAACATCATATAACAGATGTATAATTCTAACACAACACATTGTAAGGGCAGTCAGGATAAAACTAGTCTTCAAAGAAAAATTCCTTTCTGATGCACTAATGCACTATGGATATATAACTGAGTTGGGCAATTTAATATATAATAATAAACAATGAAAGATCTGACCCCGAGAGCAATGAATAATACTTCTTTTCAAGACTCCTGGGGGTTATGAACTACTTTTCAAGGAAAACCTCCCAGTACAGTTCTGTTTAGCGATCCATGAACTGATTAGTCATTACTGCTCAATTTTTAAAAAAAGGTTTTTTCATCAATAACCACATAAGATACACATCCCACCCTGGTCAAAATTACATGTGTATACAAAACTCAAAAAATGAGATAAATTTAGAACAAATGTGTGCAAGGGCTAGAAAGCACCTCACGTGCGCAAACCCACAGGGCTGCTGGATGGTACTCGCCAGTATGCCCACGTTATCATCATCGGTCACTTTCTAGCCACAACGAAACAGTAAGAAAAGCAAGAGAGGTGTGTGTAAAAGTTCTATAGAGGTGAAAAAGTCAAACAACATAAATAAGTGTGTGACTGAGACACTGAGATTCTGTAGCTCTCAGTGTTTTCTTAACCCCAACCGTGCAAAGAGAAGACGGTTCTCAAATTAAAATTGAGGTAACACTCACATACAGCACATCCTTTAATATTTGTTGTGAGCGTCCTCAGTTTAAAAAGCAGGCATGTCGCTGGCCACTTTTAACTGCAAAAGGCCAACATGTTTCGTTGCCATACACTCTTGGCAACTTAGTCAGGGCTGTTGGGGATTTAATCTTCACCTCAGTCCATAATCCACACCCAATCTAATGGCTGCTTATGTCCAGCGTACCAGCAACCACCATTATCAAAAGAACATGCGCCACCTGGTCACGTTCCACCTTTTAGACCGCAAACGTCAGTCCATCGCGCTAAGGAGTTTTGTCCACGTTCTATCTTCCCGCACCAATAGAACACGGACAAAACTCCTTAGCGCGATGGACTGGGTGTGGATTATGGACTGAGGTGAAAATTGAATCCCCAACAGCCCTGACGAAGTTGCCAAGAGTGTATGGCAACGAAACATGTTGGCCTTTTGCAGTTAAAAGTGGCCAGCGACATGCCTGCTTTTAAACTGAGGACGCTCACAACAAATATTAAAGGATGTGCTGTATGTGAGTGTTACCTCATTTTTAATTTGAGAACCGTCTTCTCTTTGCACGGTTGGGGTTAAGAAAACACTGAGAGAGCTACAGAATCTCAGTGTCTCAGTCACACACTTATTTATGTTGTTTGACTTTTTCCCCTCTATAGAACTTTTACACACACCTTGTTGTATTCCTCTTAGGGTGTCCGTATATAGGTTTTCCTGTATCATGTCCTTATATAGGCACAATTCGCCCTGCCCTTATATAGGCATAAAATCCCAGTCCTTATTTAGGCATTAAACCGTGCACTCCAAATACAGGCATGGTCTCCGACATCCGTCCACCCTAACGTCACAACGAGTTCTTGAAGAACAGACCCTTAGGCTTCGGGAGTTTCCCTAGCACAGGACTATTGATTTCTTCAAGGACTCATCTATTATGCATGAACCGTTATACCTTAGGGGTTCATTCATGATGTCTTCCGCTGTCCGATTCACGTCAATGCTAACATTCTGAGGTACCTCTCAGGTATAAATATACCTTCCCTAGCCCTTGTAAACTAGAGGAGACCTCGACTTCAGAGGAGCCCGTTTCCCGGCCTGACGCACTGAGAAGACGCTGTCATCCCTGCACGCAGAGAGTCCAGCTTCCAGTGATCTGACTTCCCTTGTGGGGTGTTGGAGTTCGAGTCTGGCAAGAAATTCCTACCTCTCTCATTCTTAAGGTATGGAGCTGACTAGAACCTAGAGGGACTCTTGGCATACTAGGCATACTAGGCGTAACATACTCTTATATACCATAGTAAGGAATACTTCTCCTACTTCATACCTCTCCCTACACCTAGGTTAGGTTAGGTACATTGGGGTAGAACTAGCTTAGAAAAGCATCGTATGAGTACTCGCATTTTTAGTCTGTGTTATTTATGTAAATGAATATCTACTAAAGATCTTGCTAGCGCAGTATTATTTATTTCTACTGCTTACGCTGTACATTATTTATCTTGCATACTGTCTTGTGATCGTAACAGCACATATTACTTACACGAGAAACAAGACTGTTCAATAAATCTTTTATTGACACGCCCGTCTATTCTTTCTGTGTAACTTTGAGGAAAACTAAGTATGCACGATTGAGCTGAGTGAAACGGTTATCTATTGTTTCCACGACTCTGGGACATGTTCTGATTCTAAAGGGAAACAAAGTGGTCATGTTTTGCGGCTGCCAGAAACTACTCCCTTCTTGTTTGTCAAGGAGTTTCTAGTGGCCTCTGAGCTAGCTGGCACAAGTAATTAAGTTTAATATACTCGATAGGGACATACCGACCTCAGTCCTATGTCAAGCCTATAGGGTATATTATTCCAATGCGCAGAGCCTATTAGGGAAATAGGAGCTACACTACATGGCGCCCAACGGTTTGATAAGGCGGTAATTTAACGTTAGATACTGAGTAACTCAGCCGTGCTTTTCTCTCAGAGACCCCTACCCATATGCTCCAAAAGACGTCTGGAGTGGGCAGGGTTAAGTATCCACCACGGCTACATAGGGAAACACCCTATATATTAACTGTTTGGTTTGCTCAACGTTGAAGGATACAGTGTTCCAAAATATTGTGCACCTTCTCTTGGTTTCCTTGAAACTTGTTCTACATTTTTCAAAAAACAAATGTCCAACAGGGAAAATGCCACCGACACCGGTGGAGCTGCGGCTGATCCAGCCCTAGCAACAGCTTTTAACATTACAGGTTTAAATGAAACCGAGGAGGGTGTTATAGACATCCCTCCAAACTTAAGAAGAGCCATCACTCTAAAACTCATAAAACCTGGCCTACCACCAAGAGGCGGTAGAGCAGTTTTCGTGATAGAGGCACACGAATCCTTTCAGACAGAGGTATTCTATTCATGGGTAATATTTCCTGAATCCAATCCAGTTACAAAACTGTTTCACTTCTACAAAGAAGATGATCCACCAGAGGAATATATTCCTTTCGAGGATACTGAAATTCCACTAACATACCAGGAGCATCAGCTCTGGTTTAAAGGTGCCCTAAAACATCACAGAAACATTACCAGGCTCGGTCCACTAGGTAGACCAGGAGCAACATGGCCGATTCTAGCCGGCTACACACCTCATCCTGAACTGGATATAATGTCAGATGAGGAATTACTTATTCAACTCACAGAGTTAATAAAAATCTACAGACAATTGGTCCAATATGTCATGCGGACTTTCACAGTCCAACCACCATTAACCATTCCAAATCAGACCCCTCAATCGGGGACTGCACTAAAAATTACACCACAGACTCTATACGCAGTCATGGGTAAAATGCCCACAAAACGTGAGCAAATTCCATTCTGGACAGCTCAAAACTTTACTCAAATCGAAGCAGTATTTCCAAATACTAGCCCGTATGAGAAACACAGAATCCTAACAATCAGTTTACCAATGGGGATCACACCACAACTGGAAGACTGTACCACTTGGGGCTCAGTCTTTGCTGCCATCTATACTAAAACACATGGTATTCCATCAATTGCGGTAATACCAGATGTCCTGAAACAAATTCAAAATGAATACGGGGCAGAACCTGCTCTGAATTTAGGTATGAAATTACTGAAAAATTTCGACCAGGTCTCAACAATAATATTATCTAATATTAAAGGGGAGGCAGCAGCAGTGGCGATCCGCCAACGATTAAGGGAATTCGATGTTACAGAACATCAAACTGAGCTACCCAGAATAATTGAACAATCATATGCAGAATTAGGCAGAGATAGTTTGGGTGGAAGACCAGTGAAACCAAAACTATCTGAAAGTCCTGAGAAGGACTCTATTAAACAAACTCCTACATCTTCTAAAAGAAGTGGGAAACTACTAAACAAAGCTCAAACGAGAAACGTTCTCAATCCCGAGGTAGGTCTCCTCAAAAGGAGCCCTCTGAAAGGAGGTATAACCTCAGGAATACGGATAATTTGAGAAAACCTGACAGGTATCAAGATACTGATACACGTTCCTCTCGTACCTTTCAGATCTCGTCACGGACTTCGGAAAGAAGAGGACGATCAGAAAATAGAGAAGAACGCGTGAAATCCAAGGAAGATAAACACGCTCCAAAAAATAAAACAAAACCTCAATTCTCCAAAAAGAAAGTAGCAGGTCTGAAGATCAGACATGCCGAGAATACTGAGAACACAACTCAAGAACAGAGAATGGGCTCAGACAATGCTGGACAGTGCAGCAGAAGTCACAATAGTTCGCCAGAACCTGAAGGAACTTCTGGAGATAGTGGACTTGAATGAGTACATTACAGTTGAGACTGTAGACACCAGGGTTAGTACTCCACAAAGGTTATATGAAATAACACTTCGAATGGAGGGAGACATACCTAGACAGGTGAAAGCACTCTTTTGGGAAAAACTTTCAAGGGGCTATGACATACTTCTAGCAGAAAAAGACTGGCCACCACAATTTGTCAGGGAGCGCCCACATGGCGAGGACATTATTATGCCTGCCTTCTCTAAACATATTCCAATTCATCTAAAATATACTTATGCCAGGAAATGGGCAGTAGCCCAGGCCCCAGCATTATATAAAAATCATGTAGGATGGGATGAGGACTCACCTCACCATAAAATACATCTGACACATGAACCAACTGCACAAAGGCAGTATCCAATAAAGCAAGAAGCTAAAAAACAGGTCAGGGAGATCTTAGATCAACTTGAATACCAAGGGGTGATTGAAACATGCACCTCCTCAATGAACAATGCTTTGTTTCCTGTCTCCAAACCAGACAACACCTATCGTCTAGTTTTGGATTACAGATACTTAAACACTTGTTGTAAAACATTTGCAGTGCAAAATGCACATAGCACAGCATTAATGAATAACTAGGGCGTAAAAAATATAAAACCACATTGGACATCTCAAATGGTTTCTTTTGTCAAAACATAGCACCTGAAAGCAGGTACTTAACAGCATTCTCCATAATGGGGACCCAGCGTCAATTTTGTCGACTCCCACAAGGGTTCAAGAACAGCCCGGGGTTATTCTCAGCGAGAGTAACAGAGTTACTACAAATTTATGACAATAAGGCATTGTCCTATGTCGATGACATCTATCTGACGGACGATGACCTGGACAAACACTTGAACAGGGTAAGCACCATTATACTGGGCTTCGCCTCTGAGGGCTACAAGTTTAACTTTAAAAAGTCCCGAATTGCCCATCTCAATGTCCTATTTCTAGGATATGAGCTTTCAAGTGAAGGCAAGAGCTTGGCAGCTAACTTTTTAGAAATGTGTGAGCTGTTCCAACCTCCAAAAACGCTAAAAAACTTACAATCCATCCTGGGTTTCCTAAATTTTGGAAGAACATACATTCTAAATTACGCAGAAAGGGTTAAACCTCTCTACGCATTAATCAAACCTGATTTTTCAATCAAGAATTGGACACAAGAACACACAGAAATCTTGCATTCACTACAGGCTAACATGTTAGCAACAAATCACTTACAACCACGCGTAAGTCAACGCAACCTGGTGATCCGAATAATTTCGGGTCAATGCGGATTCACCTACTTAACATTTAATGAGGGTGAAAAAATACCAATCGCATACAAATCACAAGCATTCCTGCAATATGAACAAGAATGTCCTCTGCCCACTGAAATTCTGCCTCTCGATCAGTACGAATTCATAATTTACACTGACGGATCCGCACAACCCGCAACAGGGGGTAAGCAAGCTTACAGTGCAGCGTGTGCAATCGTTAAAGGTCGCATGCGAGATGGTATCTTCAGACCTATGGTCACAAAAACTCAATCTCTAGGAGATTGTACAGCTCAGCGAGCTGAACTACAAGCATTCAAACTGGCACTTGAAAGTACAGATCGAGAATTGCCCACACTAATAGTGTGCGATTCCTTTTACTGTGTTCAGTCGTATAATGAATATATACAAAACTGGCTTGAAAATGGATTCAAAGATGCGAAAGGTGGCACAATAAAGCATAAAACGCTTTGGGAACAAGTAGTTCAGTTAAAAACGAACTACCAAAGGCTCACGTGATCCACACACTGAGTCATCAACGTGATGGCGTTCACGTTGCCGGGAATTCATTGGCTGACGAAGCCGCAAAGGGGGCTGTTCAGACGGCTTCCGTAGCTGCGATCACTCGTTCAAAAACAAAAATAGACAGTGAGATAATGTTGGCTGTCAATGCAACAAGCAAAGGCAGTGGTGCAGCGTTACCAAAAAGTTTCCACTCAAGTACTCTTATGTAATTGATGCGAACAACGTTCCTTTTGCTCGAATGCCTGGAGCGGAGGATAGGGTAATTGCAAACATGGCACGTAGAGCAGCTTTGATTTATGAAGCACATTTGGGGGAGGGTCTGTCACATCAAGGGATCTCTAAAACAATTTTGACGTTAAAAGAGATGTACTGGTGGCCTGGAATGAATACAGAAATGCACATCTTCATCAATAACTGCATGGACTGTAAAGTACAGCGTGATGCAGAACGCCACCAGACACCATTCTACGAATGTAGCTGCCCAGTACAGACACCATTGTTAGACAGCATTAGACTATCTACGCGCATGCGTCCTTCTGGACAAATGCAATCCCACAAATACTGAATTTAGGTTCCTATGGATATGGCCTCAGCGCTCGGCTGACGCTCGAACTGTTATAAAAGATTTGCGAGTCTTTATCGGCACATACGCAATAGGCACGCTACATTCTGACCAGGGCCCTGCGTTTAGCTCTCGGGCTTACAAAGAAGCCATGGCCAGGCTGGGCTTTGCATTGCGGTACTCATCTCCATTCCATCCTGAGGGAAATTCGGTTGTGGAAAGGAAAAACCGGGACATAAAGCAGTCTATAACAGCTAGGGTATTAGGTTCGGGTGATGGGTGGGTTAAACATCTTTATGGGGTCCAACGCTCATTGAACAACCTGCCAAGAAGTTCTCTAGGGGGGGTCACTCCATATGAGGTCCTATTTGGGACAAGAATGTGGGTACCAGACCTCGATCACGTAGGCACAGTGGTGGAAAATAAACCGTTTGATATCAAAGATCGTTTGGCTGTTTTACAGGAACTCAATGAACTAAGATCGAAACAAAGCAACGTATTCCTGCGGCCAACCACCACTGGGGAAAAACTGGCAGTACCAGCAAGGCCTGTCTGGATTCCAAAAGTTGGGGATCTAGTCAGAGAAAAGATTGCGGACAAGAAGGAATTTGGACCTTCTTACAGACAACCAGTACCTGTCCAAGCAGTTCAAGGAACAAGAATAGTACTTCTGCCGCCCCTTGCTGGAAAAAAGGAGAAAAGATTTGTGTCCATCGACCTCATCAAACCACAGTATGTGGCCAATACTAAATAGTAGGCCTCGTGGACTCCGACCTAGTAGCAGACACACTCCTCTCTCTACTATCCAAGAGTTTCAGACTGAAAGACTGATAACCATCGAGACTTCAGCAGTAACAGATGAAGACTAAGCAACAATGCAATGGAACTCATCCCTCTTGAAAATCAAGTAACAGTTCGTCCAAATACATCTGTCTACACCAATGTAGCAAGTGATCAACTGGTTCCAGCGATTTCTACGAATCCTGAGCCAATTTCAACAATTGACAGAACTGCTTCTGGCTATTTCATTAACTTTGATACGTTCTCAGAAGATCCGAGTGAACCTGAAACGACGCCAGCATCATTAACATTCAAGCAGCAAGTACACGACTTTCTTCACTTTCTGAAAAAGACTTATCTGGTTTCACCATGGATTGAACTCTGGATTATTTCTGGAATATTTGTTTTCCTGCTTTGGCTAGCTTTGGTTATGACTATGAGCGTGCTTATAGATGGCAGATACATCCATGTGAACACTGAAAGAAAAGATGTGAACTTACTTTTGAAACCTCATAAATCTTCCCATCGTGAAGCAAGAGACTTGTCAACAGTGAACATCACAGCCGTTCCTATACAGGATGGTATAGTGTGGGACAAAACAGATTTTGATATTTTTGGCCCGACGTAACAATTGAACATTCCACATCTGTTTAAAATTTCACTAAGTGATCTCATTTCGTCCAGTACCTATTCTGATGATTGGGACTTTGAGACTGTTAAGGACATAATGTTTGACCTAGAAAAATCTGCTGCATTTTCTAAAAGTGAATATTTAGAGGGTTCATCAGACTATGAACAGCTGTATTGCTATAACCACTATGATCATCATTATTTGCATAAATCTGCATACCCTAGAAATGTGTTTATGTTTAACCAATGGGAGCATTGTCCTACACCACCAAAAGGTAGTTCAAAAACATTTGTTAATAAGTTTCCATATTATTCAGGTTACAATACATCTGATCCAGAAACGTTTTACTATAAAAATGTAAACAAAACAGGACTGAAACTTATGTTAACAAATACAAAACAGATTTATTCTGCAGCATTTATTGCCCAACTGTCTATACAGGGTTTCAACTTTTGGAAAGACTCAATAGACACAAAAACTGTCTGGGGTACTAAAGATTGGCAAGTGCAGGGGATAGAAGCTTTATTTAGAGCCTGCATCATTCCTGAACAAATAATGTTTTTGAATGAAACTGTCCAACAAACATCTTGTCTTGGACTAGCCAAGATCAAAGAGATGAAAACACCTTCTGTACCAACACCTGCAAGTGATAACAATACACAGGCAGCGGTTACAGTTGACAAAATACTACAACTCAACAGATCTAATCCTGATTGGAGAAAATGGTTGATCTGGCCCACAGACACGAACAACTGTCAGGAAAGATTCCTGAATAAAACTCAGGGCTTTACTATTCATAGGCCAGACCCAAGATACGTCCGGGGGTAGTAACAACATACAGTGTAGGAAAATTATGCCTCGATTGTCTGCAGAAATCTACACTACAGGATGTGAAACAACACTTATCCTTACTTAAAGAAGACGCAGACCTTAGGGAATTCTTGCTTGGACCAAGAAAACCGCGTCAAAAACGTTTCATATATGCCAGCATTTATGCTGCCTATAATGAAGCATGGAAAGTGTCACAGATGGAGGCCGCAGAACGAATACGTGAACTTGATCGTATTAATTTAGAGAAAACCCTCTCTGTGGTCGACAATGGGTTAACAACTTTGTCCTCCAGAATATATTCATTGGACAACATTGTATCCTCTGCTATCGACATACTGGAACAAGATTTGGCGATGTTACAACAAGGCCAATCTCAATTACGTTCTATTGTGTTATTAAGCTGGACGCTGCAATCTTTGCGTGCGGGCTATGTGCCTTGGCGTTTTATCAACACGTCAATTATGTTTGCAGAATACAATCTAACTGATAAACAGATCGAACTGGCACAAAGAGGAGCGAAGTATGCAGTGCTGAGCATTGAAAAACTGGAAAAGTTACCATTCACAGTGGCAGAAAAACCAGCTACAGAATGGCTTATTCATGGAAAAAACACACTACCTGTGACTACTTTTCAGTTTCAGTATTTCCTCAAACAAATGCAAGCAGGCAAATATGAAAGGTTGGGTAAGGAATACATTAAGACATCTTGGAATTTACCATACACATATAGATGTTGGAGTGGGGATCGTTAAGTGTTTCTGAGCGGTACACACTGTAAAAATGCACTGAGCGGTTCACTAATATGTCAGGACATTTCTTTACACAGGGCTTGTAATGGTTCTGTGGCAAATTTGTCTTGCCACCAGCAGGTTACACCAGCTGCTGTGATTAATCCAACGTTTGGACAACTTTCTAATGGGAGTTACCTCATGTTGAATGATCAGAGTTGCTGCGGCATGTTGCCAGGCATCCCATATCTAGTAACGGTCAACTCCAGGGTCACTTGCTGTATGCAAGAATTGTTTGCCCCAATAGACACAGTCAGGGAGTCGCCTTTGTGGCCTTCGCTGAACGTCTCTTTTATAAGATTTGATACTTTAAGCAGAATGAAAGCCATGCTTTTACAACAAACAGTGCCTTTGACCTCGGCCAAAGAAACCTATGATCTACAAGTCACAAGGACTTCGGCTGAGATACAGACTTTAATACGTACAAACTGCCCTATACATTTCGTGGAAATGATAGGACGTATCTTTAACATGTCTGATACAAGAGGAATTGTACATGTATTTAAGAGCATCTGTTCCGGTCTGTTAACACCTTTCCAGGCAATACTCGGAATAATCCCTAACTTTGCACATTCGGTGTTTGGTGGCATACCATTAATTCTAGCACTTGTTGCCGGAATTCTATTTCTCTTCCTGCTATTACGCTATGGCCAGCCTATTCGCAGACATCACTCCGAGCGAAGTGGAGAAAGCTCTCCTTGAACGAAAGTGCCGTGAGCGAATAGTACAGCTTTTGGGCATGAATCGTCTACGGAAACTTAATACAACGTGGTTCCTGTCATTCAGACCAATATGGCAAGATTGCATCTTACCTGTTCTACGATGCCTGCTATGCGGTGAAGAATGTGTGTTGGACACCTGTCTAACATTTCCATCAGCTACGCCAACGGATATCGATACTCTGCTGGACCCGATAACGGCCCATGCTCTGTGTTGTCCCCAGAGGCTACCAATCCTGATGACGGCATTCATTGAGATCTCACAGACGCTTCTGGCTGCTGCTGAGGTACGAGATGGATCTACAGGCACGCAGGTAACAACGGACGCGAACATTGCTGCGGCATCCTATGGTGAAAGCGATGCTTCACATCTCTGTGCAATTAATCTACTACATGAGGTGTTCCGAATGTCACCAACTACAGTGGACGATATTTTGTCTACAGAAATAGATGATCTCATGTTTACACCAGACCCGTACACTGACTCTGATTCAGCCCACAGTGTTCCAGAGATGCAGTAAAAATTTGGCCTTCATATTTCAAAAACTTGGAACTCTTCCCATATTGAACTTTTTCAGTTTTTTCAAATTAAATGGCAAATCAATCTGCTTGAAGTAGAACTATTCTTATAGTACGGACAATGCGGTACTTCCTCAGACACTTTATCATCTTGGTTGTCTAAAAAAGTTCATTAATTTCCATGACACGAAAAGACTTTGATTTTGAACAAACTTATCGATCATTTTTCTGTCACATGTAAATATTACTGCTTATTTAATTCAAATTGCATTTTTTTATTTTCAAATATATGCCTGAAATGAAAAGCAATGCTTAAAATGTACAGTACTTTTTGCATTCTAATAGGTTTTTTAAATGCCTTTTGAATGCTTTTAAGAAATATTTTTAGCAATATGCGGTACTCCATTTTATGTTTAGCATTTTAAATGTTTAGCATTTATATTATTATCGTACACACGAAAGTGGAGTGGGTGTTGTATTCCTCTTAGGGTGTCCGTATATAGGTTTTCCTGTATCATGTCCTTATATAGGTACAATTCGCCCTGCCCTTATATAGGCATAAAATCCCAGTCCTTATTTAGGCATTAAACCGTGCACTCCAAATACAGGCATGGTCTCCGACATCCGTCCACCCTAACGTCACAACGAGTTCTTGAAGAACAGACCCTTAGGCTTCAGGAGTTTCCCTAGCACAGGACTATTGATTTCTTCAAGGACTCATCTATTATGCATGAACCGTTATACCTTAGGGGTTCATTCATGACGTCCGCTGTCCGATTCACGTCAATGCTAACATTCTGAGGTACCTCTCAGGTATAAATATACCTTCCCTAGCCCTTGTAAACTAGAAGAGACCTCGACTTCAGAGGAGCCCGTTTCCCGGCCTGACGCACTGAAAAGACGCTGTCATCCCTGCACGCAGAGAGTCCAGCTTCCAGTGATCTGACTTCCCTTGCGGGGTGTTGGAGTTCGAGTCTGGCAAGAGATTCCTACCTCTCTCATTCTTAAGGTATGGAGCTGACTAGAACCTAGAGGGACTCTTGGCATACTAGGCATACTAGGCGTAACATACTCTTAGTATACCATAGTAAGGAATACTTCACCTACTTCATACCTCTCCCTACACCTAGGTTAGGTTAGGTACATTGGGGTAGAACTAGCTTAGAAACGCATCGTATGAGTACTCGCATTTTTAGTCTGTGTTATTTATGTAAATGAATATCTACTAAAGATCATGCTAGCGCAGTATTATTTATTTCTACTGCTTACGCTTACATTATTTATCTTGCATACTGTCTTGTGATCGTAACAGCACATATTACTTACACGAGAAACAAGACTGTTCAATAAATCTTTTAATGAAACGCCCGTCTATTCTTTCTGTGTAACTTTGAGGAAAACTAAGTATGCACGATTGAGCAGAGTGAAACGGTTATCTATTGTTTCCACGACTCTGGGACACGTTCTGATTCTAAAGGGAAACAAAGTGGTCATGTTTTGCGGGTGCCAGAAACTACTCCCTTCTTGTTTGTTAAGGAGTTTCTAGTGGCCTTTGAGCTAGCTGGCACAAGTAATTAAGTTTAATATACTCGATAGGGACATACCGACCTCAGCCCTATGTCAAGCCTATAGGGTATATTATTCCAATGCGCAGAGCCTATTAGGGAAATAGGAGCTACACTACAACCTCTCTTGCTTTTCTTACTGTTTCGTTGTGGCTAGAAAGTGACCGATGATGATAACGTGGGCATACTGGCGAGTACCATCCAGCAGCCCTGTGGGTTTGCGCACGTGAGGTGCTTTCTAGCCCTTGCACACATTTTTTCTAAATTTATCTCATTTTTTGAGTTTTGTATACACATGTAATTTTGACCAGGGTGGGATGTGTATCTTATGTGGTTATTGATGAAAAAACCTTTTTTTTAAAATTGAGCAGTAATGACTAATCAGTTCATGGATCGCTAAACAGAACTGTACTGGGAGGTTTTCTTTGAAAAGTAGTTCATAACCCCCAGGAGTCTTGAAAAGAAGTATTATTCATTGCTCTCGGGGTCAGATCTTTCATTGTTTATTATTGACTGAGTGGGTGGCAGTCTGACTCCTTGATTCCCCTGTTCCTCCCATTGTGAATACAATTTAATATATAATCAACATCGGACTTGTATTATATTTTATTATTTTCTATTATGGTCGATGTGTCAAGTACAATCAAGTTTATGGATTATAGTTTTTTTTTTTAAACTGATAGGCATGCCTGGTCTAAACATAGCCACAGGGAATATGCTATGCTTTTAGATAACCAGGAAAACGTTGATAGATCAATTGATTAGAGGTCACTACACATTCCGATGTTACCCCGATTATCGCTACACCAGTAATGGGTAAACAGGCACCCTGGTTCCATCAGGGCGGCCGAGTACGTAACTGTACGTCGGTTATAAACATAATAGGCAAACCTGGTCTAAGCAGGTCTGCCGGTAGTGTGTAATTATATCATATAACCCGGAATAAGTAGGTAGATTAATGAATATTCCTGATCCGGTGTGATTATACATTCCGATTTGATTCCCATGATCGAAACATCAGTAATTTGGAAAATAGGCAAGTCTGGCTTCAATATGACCGCTGCATACGTAACTGTACGTGGGATAACCCGGAAGGATTATAAAAGGGACTGCTTTCAAGTTACTTATACAAACGGAACAAGAGGGCCGTCATATTGAATCGCTGATGATAAGAAAAGGAGGTAAGCAGCGCGGGGAGGTTATGGATGACTAGCAATGGGTAGACCCCCTATTTCTAAAGTACCCTCTAGACAGCAATATAACTCGGGGTAAATGACAAGACCCTCGAAAGAGGTACAAGCAAATGTATACCAGCGCAGGGCAAACATGCAATAGGCCCCGGTTGGTCTATTTACAAATCGCCTGACCGAATTAGTACACGAAATGTTAGACTATTATAACTGAGGTTGTGCAAAAGAAAGGGGCAGTTATACGATAGGTAGCAGGTAACATAGAATGTTTAATTAGATACCAATGAAAGAAAAATCCTTTTAAATATTTGAGCCCTATGTTTATATTTGAAGGGTAGGATTGAAAACACTTTTAAGAAATAACTGACTGGTCCTTTCAATCAAGAAAACCGGAATAAGAAGTATATAAGATAAAATGAAGAGTAGATGTATTGTAAATGGTTGGAATATATCTCTCGGAGAATTAAAATGGAATATTATACTTTGCTTCCAATACAGTATCTTTGGGTCTGATCAATTGATAAAGATTGGCTCCCAAGCACAAAAGTGGAATAAGAAAGGATTACATGTGACTAATTAACTCCCTCCGTAATTGGAACAGGAGAGTAAACAGATAAAACTGAGGGTAAGTTTATAATTGAAGTATATAACTACACTTATGTATAATTAAGTTGATATACAATAATGCCTAGCCAATAAAAACATAAAAATATCTTCAATAGGTGAACACACTTTTACCCATTGGAGATTGCATCCCAAGCGGTTCTACTTAGTCTGGAAAAAATTCCCCTTTTCTCAAGTAAGTTATGTGAAGGGTTATTTAATAAAGTTAATGGACCATGAGTAATGTGAGATTAATATTAACAACAGGTTAATTATCTTTAGGATACCATAAAGGATAATATTTGAAGAAAACATATCCTTGAAAGGGTGCAACGCGATTTAAATATGTCTGCACACTTGGAATTTCCCTGTTATAACAAATTTAGGTGAGATTCCACATGTTTACTTTTTACTTTTTAAATTTAACTAAAAGCAAATACAGTGACTAAGGTTTTTAATTGACTACCAACCTGGTCTTAATGAACATCAAACTCATTAGCTATAACTATTATATCCTGACAGAGGGTGTGCACTGAACCAAAAGAGTCTATGTTTATAAAATTTTTAATTGCATTTTATTCTTTACTTTTAGATGTATTGTCTGATTTTTATGAATTCTATGAAAGAGTTGTGAAATTTGAATAAGTCCTGAAGAAGGTGGCAAGAAAATAAAAAGACACACCGAAACGCTGCGTCGACACATTGTTCTTTGACAACATTGTTATTTTATTTATTTATTTATTTATTCATTTGTAGAGCGCATGGTTACACCGCCCGGTGTGTCCCCGCGCTGAGACAAAGCTAATGAGACTACTGCTGCCCCCTGCAGGTCCAACAAGCTGTGATTACATAGTTTTTGTGAACATCCAGGTCTTCAATTGTCTGCGAAAGATGCTTTCGCTTGGTTCAGTTCTAATGTCAATTGGCATAGTGTTCCAAGTTTTTGCTGCCAGGTACCTGAAAGAGCGGGCCCCCATTCGTGCTTTGAATATTCTTGGCACTGTCATCAGTGCCTTCCCCGAGGATCTTAGACTACGCCCTGGGGTGTAGTTAGTCAATAGTGGCTGAAGGTAGTTCGGACCCTTATTAGATAGAATGCGATGGCAATAGCACATTGCTTTGAACATGACTCTCTTTTCCACTGGCAACCAGTGAAGGGTTGTCAGGGCCTTCTTTGTGTTCGCAGTCCTTGGGAGGCTGAGAACCAAGCGAGCGGCCGCATTTTGTACCCTCTGCAGTTTGGATAGGCCTTTTTTGGATGCGCCAAGGTACAATACATTCCCATAGTCCAATTGGGAAGTGATTACTGCATGTACTATTTGATACAATTTATTGACATATTGTTCCTTGACATATTGTTTTTTGATACAATTTTTCTATGTTTACAAAATTGATGTGGTAATTAGACAATTGTATTGTTTTATGAAAAGTTCTGATCAATACGCATTGTGGATAATTAGATGAATTTCTATGATGGTTTTCAACAAATTTTAAATATCGCAATTAAAAAAGGATCTTTTTTGTATTGTATGAAATAAGATTTATTTTAATTAAATAGACTTGTCAGACATTTAGTAATGGATTGTGGGATTTGATTCAGTGTATACTACTTGAGGTCAGTAACACGGCACATAAGTGAATCTTGTTTTTCATAAACGGAGTACTGTTAGCCAGCAGGGAAGGCCGCCAGGACTCCATTAGGTCGACCAAGTACTTGTAATCACCGCCACGGAAAAAATCGAAATCAGGCCCTTTATCCCATCAGTTTACATAAATATTGTAAATGGATCACAATAATCTTTTTCCTGGATTCACCCTTCTACTGGTCCTATTGTGAAATGTTGCCATTTCCATTTTTGGAAATAAACTGTAAATCTTTTATTCATCCGCAAATAACAATAACAATAAAACAATGCCATTTGTAGAAAAGTTTAACTCATAACATAATATTTAAAATGATGCCATGATATTTGAGAACTTTTGTTCTAACTGGGAATTAAACTAAAATCAGTTCCCGCGAGGGAGATGCATTTCTCCCACCGGTATCCTTTAATGAGCATCTGTACCTTACTTGTACTGATAATGAATTGCAGTATAAAAATAATTCTCCTTCCGGCCCTAGAAACTAGAGCCTTGCTGGACAACACTGGAGACCTTACACTTGCACTGCAGTATCCTATATCCTGTGAGTGCCATTGGCCATTGTCTCCCTTTATACTGAGAGATACCCAAAATGGCCACCACTCAAATGATTGCGGGAGTTGAACTCCTGATCCGAAACCAAGCAATATTGTAGGATCAAGACCCTCCAGTAATACTCAGTAAAATAGTGGGAAGCCATCTTGACAAAGCCCAGAGTGCTTAGATTTAAAATGCAAAGTGCCCATGCTTACACTTTAAAAAGAGGACATTTAAGCTAAAAGTTATGATTCAAATGTGGCTGCACACTTGAAGTGAAGTGAACATAGTGAAAATAAAATGCTTGTTTCTGGGGTTAAGTAGTCCCTCTCCTTACCCTGGGATTTGCTTTACACAACAACTCCTATGCTGCAGTAAATTTCTGATCCTTTCAAAGGTGGAAAAGGGATGGATAGGAGTTTGGGAAAACTGACAAGTTTGTGGGCATGTGTCCCAAACTTCAAAGGCAAACCATGCCTTGGAATGCCTTCTTTTTCCACTTCAGTGATATTTATGGCTGCAGACATCTTCGCTCTTTGACAAAGATCATCCCCGTAAATGGGTTTACACCTGCCTGGAATCCCTTTGTGAATTTCTGGCATCCTCAAAAAAAAAAGTAAAGGGTCAGATATATGAAACACTGGTCATAAAATAATGCCCACAAATTGCAACTGGTATTTTTGCAAACAGTGTGGAATTTTTGGAACTGACTTATGTACAACTAGGCCAATTCCAAATCGGAGTGGATGGCAATCCAAGCTACCTCATCAATATTCATATGGTAGTTGGCACCCATTCTTTTTGGGAAGGGCTTACCACCCCAAGTTGGGAGTGTGTAAAATGTGAATATTTTGCAATTGGGTTTTTGTTGCAAAAAATTCATATATACTATATATACTATGATAAGTCGCTAACACACCCCTTCCAAATAGTGATTTGCTGCGCTCTTCTAAACCCATTTTATGATTCAGTCACCTTCTACCGTATTAAAAATGGGTTTAGAACATTGCAAAAAGTAGTTTTACGGTTGAAAGGCCTTGTTTAGAGCATTTACAACCACAAAATACAATTGAATTTGCGTTTGTGATTTGGACCAAATTGGTCTGCATCTGGTCTCCCCTTCCGGCCAGATACATAAACAGTAATAGAAAGTATACTCACTTTTAAAAATATATATATATTTTCCACTTCTGACACATATATTGTTATGTTTTAATTTTCTGAAACATGGTAAATTGTACGTGTGCCACAAACAAAATTCTGGACAGGAAGTGCATTTATTATGTTAATTATGGTTATGGTGTTTACATTGTTTACTCAACTTCAAAGACTCTTCCAGATTCAACTGCAAGTTGCAACCCATACACTGGCCATGGCAATCATATCTGAGACATGTATGTCTTGGAGTTTGAAATGCAACTGCTGTGTGCCCTGTAGCATGTCTAAGGGCACAGCACCTGTTAATAGCACACTTCGACTGCATAATGTGGCCCCTTTTTGATGTTGTTTGAGGTGCAAGGTGTGGAGACTACTGAAGTGAACTTATTGTAGGCCTGGATGGAGTTCATGGAGTTCCGCTACTTTGAACTCCGCGAAGTGACCAAAAAACTCTGCCACGCTACTCAGAGTTTCGCAAGCAGTGGAGTGCATTAGGGCACGCTGTTTGTGCTGATTTATAGCACCAAGTGTTTGTCCCGTGCTGGAAAATCAGCGCAAACTGCACCATGGCAGTGCAAGAGGGCGCTGCTTCTTTCTGCCGCTCAAGTAGATTTTCTACTCAAGGAGGGGCAGCTTCCTCAATGGGAACGGAAGGTTTCTCAATGCGAGCGGAAGCGGCCATCCGCGATTGCCCTCATTGAGAAATCTCGACGGGAGGTGGTCTGGAGTAAGATTTTCCTCGCTCGACCATGCCAACTAACGGAGCGGAATTTTTTTGAACTCCACGCCCTACGCAGAGCGGGAAAAACTACCTCATCAATATTCATATGGTAGTTGGCACCCATTCTTTTTTGGGAAGGGCTTACCACCCCAAGTTGGGAGTGTGTAAAATGTGAATATTTTGCAATTGGGTTTTTGTTGCAAAAAATTCATATATACTATATATACTATGATAAGTCGCTAACACACCCTTCCAAATAGTGATTTGTTGCGCTCTTCTAAACCCATTTTATGATTCAGTCACCTTCTACCGTATTAAAAAATGGGTTTAGAACATTGCAAAAAGTAGTTTTACGGTTGAAAGGCCTTGTTTAGAGCATTTACAACCACAGAAATGCTGGCCAAAACTCAGTAGTAAATGTATGTTTACAATTGAATTTGCGTTTGTGATTTGGACCAAATTGGTCTGCATCTGGTCTCCCCTTCCGGCCAGATACATAAACAGTAATAGAAAGTATACTCACTTTTAAAAATATATATATATTTTCCACTTCTGACACATATATTGTTATGTTTTAATTTTCTGAAACATGGTAAATTGTACGTGTGCCACAAACAAAATTCTGGACAGGAAGTGCATTTATTATGTTAATTATGGTTATGGTGTTTACATTGTTTACTCAACTTCAAAGACTCTTCCAGATTCAACTGCAAGTTGCAACCCATACACTGGCCATGGCAATCATATATGAGACATGTATGTCTTGGAGTTTGAAATGCAACTGCTGTGTGCCCTGTAGCATGTCTAAGGGCACAGCACCTGTTAATAGCACACTTCGACTGCATAATGTGGCCCCTTTTTGATGTTGTTTGAGGTGCAAGGTGTGGAGACTACTGAAGTGAACTTATTGTAGGCCTGGATGGAGTTCATGGAGTTCCGCTACTTTGAACTCCGCGAAGTGACCAAAAAACTCTGCCACGCTACTCAGAGTTTCGCAAGCGGTGGAGTGCATTAGGGCACGCTGTTTGTGCTGATTTATAGCACCAAGTGTTTGTCCCGTGCTGGAAATTCAGCGCAAACTGCACCATGGCAGTGCAAGAGGGCGCTGCTTCTTTCTGCCGCTCAAGTAGATTTTCTACTCAAGGAGGGGCAGCTTCCTCAATGGGAACGGAAGGTTTCTCAATGCGAGCGGAAGCGGCCATCCGCGATTGCCCTCATTGAGAAATCTCGACGGGAGGTGGTCTGGAGTAAGATTTTCCTCGCTCGACCATGCCAACTAACGGAGCGGAATTTTTTTGAACTCCACGCCCTACGCAGAGCGGGAAAAACTGCAAAGTCCACGAGCGGAGGAGAATGTCACGCCCAGGCCTAACGTATTGATGATAAAGGACCCAACAACATCCTATTAATTGCTATTTTCAACACCAAGACCTCACAGAATGTAGCCTCCTTAGAGGTCAGATGATTACTCAGGTCATGAAGCTTATACTCAATGTACATGATATTCTCAAGACTGTACTTCTTTTTCTTGTAGGAGTTACAGTTCTTTTGTAACTGTATATTGTGTTGAGTTGCATCTCCTACCCTAAGTCTGCAGTGGCAGCTGTTTGTGAGGACATGCTGTGATCATTGTTTCTGCACCATGGTTGCTCTCATTATTTACAAATAATGCAAAGGAAGACTTCCAATGTAAGGATCAGTTTCCTTTGTTCTGCTTCTACACAGGGTTATCGTGTGCACCACTCTGAAGCAAATGCTCAAATCAGATGGTTTTGACGCTTCTTCCTCAAACACAAGCAGTATAGCCACACTGTTGATTTAGTAGCATCCTTATTACACTACACTTTATATCAAGGCCACAGAGTATGAGATGGGCCACAGTTGACAATTCCAAAATTACTTTATTTAAAAAACTCTTGCAAAGTTAAAATAGCTTGTCAATTTATTTGAAAGTCCAGCCCCTACAGAGATTGTCATTTGAGGCTGCCTATTGGTACTCACACTATTACTACATACCTTAGCCTTCTAGTGGAAGGAGAGGAAAGGCAACTCTACAAGATGCTCATAAGCAGACTCTGTGTTTGAGTTGGTTGACTACTTTCTTTTTTCCTTTTTTTACTTCTAGTACAAAAGGTGGTGGCTTAAGCCTATTTTTCACTAGCTAGGCATTAGTAGAATAAATAGTGCTTCTACACCACACTGCATTTTATCCAATTAGCAATCTAGGTGTTTTCAGGGAAAGAACCAAACAAAAATTGAAATATAAAGATGAGTTAAATAACTTTTTAACTGTTGTGTTACATCCCTTCGCAAATCATGTGTATTCTACTTACACCCAGAGATGTTTCACTATTTCTCTAGGAAAATAAATACTTGTGGTACTACCCGAGGAATTGTGACTTTAGTAAGCATTAGCAGAGAGTGACTCTTAACACTGAAGGCCGGTTGGGTGTCTATCTGCTGTAATTTTACGCATGACACACCCAATAATTGTTTATTGTGCTAAGTTAAGGAGTCTATTGTTGTGCAAGAGCATGGAGGACATAATGCTAATTAGTCAAATGGAACAACGCACTATAACCAGTAAGATGTACATCCTTCATTTATCTCCCTAACTAGTACTCACGCATAGCTGGTTGAGAACTCTACAATGAGATAGTTGGATGTTTGTTAAGGATAGAAGAAAGCCAGTAAGAACTGAGTAATTTGGGGCTAAAAATTCCTATAATGACACTCAAATTACCATTTTTAACAAAGCTGTGCCTAATTATTTAAATGGGAATCTCCAATTGATTGGCCTCCTTTGTAAGTAATTTAATGAGGGCCATCGACTGTACTCTTTTGAATAATCAGTCTTGCATTGAAGAACTTTCTCATTATGAGATAAATTATATTAGTGTAGATGCTTTCACCCTAATCTTGACATTTTATTATGTTGATGTTAATGATTAGGGCTTTTAATTAAAGGAATTCTCAACAGATGCTCACTATGTAAACACACCATCGAGATCTGGAACCTCACAACCGACGTCCTCTTCCTCACTGAGCTCTAGCTCAACCCCACTTCCACACGCCGACATCGCCACCGTAATACCCGAAGGATAAAAGATCGCCCACTGCGACTGCATCAACAAGCCTGGCAGAGGGATCGCCATCATACACAAGGAATCCATCCAAAGCACCACCACAAATTACGACATCACGTCCAGCCATGGAACACCTCAACTTCCAACTCCAAACAGACAGCAAAACCACCATCAGGGGGCCCTCTCCTACCAACCTCCAGGACCACGTCCAGCCTTCTGCAACTTCATCACCAACTTCATCGCCCCCTTTGCCATAAATTCAAACTGCTATATTTTCTTCGGTGACCTCAACTTCCATTTCAATGACCACAATGACATCAGCACTACCAACCCACTTGAAAGCATGAATATCATTGGACTCAACCAACTCATTCACGACCCCATGCACACAGCAGGCCACACACTAGATCCCATTTTCACCTCCAGCGACCGCATGAGGTACAGCCACACCACGGAATTCACCTGGATCGACCACTCCTTCACCCACTTCAACATCACCAGCTCATGGACCTCCACCCCCAGTCTTCCCAATGCCACCCACCGCAGCTGGAGCAAAGTCTTAAAGGACGCATGGATAATGCCCTCAACACCACACACCCCATCTCCTCTAACAACCTAGACCAGAATATCAGAAACTTCAACAAGGGGATCACCAACTGCATTGACAGCCTTGCTCTCATCGGCAACAACACCCACAGAAGGCCCACAAAGCAGGCTAGCCGGTACACTGAAGATCTCAGAACCACTAAATGACACTGGAAACAACTGGAAAGGAAATGGTGGACCAGCAAGGACACAACCAACAAGACTGCCTTCAAGACAGCCCTCAACCTCTACCAAAGACAGTTAAGTGAATTGAAGAAAAAGGCCTTAGCCTCATGCATCGAATCAAGCTCCAATTACAGCAAAGAACTCTTATTCATCATCAAAAACTCCTCAGCTGCAACATACAACATTACCCCCTCACAGGAACCCTGCGACAACCTTGCAAACTTCTTCCATGACAAGATAGCCAACATCTACAGAAACTTCAAACCCCAGCCCAAGCCCATCAACGTCTTCAAGCAACACAATAACCCTGCTACCACCACAGACATCCGACTAACCAAATGGATCCAGCTCGCCTAACAGTAAACCGCCTTCATCCTGAACTCGGTCCACTCAGGGGCCCCAACCGGCCCATGCCCTCACCACATCTTCACCTAAGGGAAGCCAGAATCAGAAATGTACTCCCCCCCCTTGTTCAACACCTCAATTGCCACGGCCACCTTCCACGAGGACTGGAAACATGCAGAAATCAACAACCTACTAAAGAAACCATTGGCAGACCCCATCAAACTCAACAACAACCGACCAATCTCCCTGCTCCCGTTCCCGGCCAAAATATTAGAAAAAGCCATCAACAAATAACTGTCCTCACATCTGGAATGGAACCTCCTACTCGACTCCTCCCAATCTGGATTTGGCAGCAACCACAGCTCCGAGACAGCCCTCATCGTGGCTACCAACGATATCGAAGCCCTACTCGAATGAGGAAAGACTGCAGCTTTTATCGTCCTAGACCTCTCGGCAGCCTTCGAAATGATCTTTCACCACACAATCATCACAAGGCTGCACAACATAGGCATGCAAGGAGCCACGCTCAGATGGATTGCCTCTTTCCTCACCAGGAGAATGCAAAATGTCTGCCTTCCCCCCTTCACCTCTGAACCCAAGGAAATCATCTTTGGAGTACCTCCAGGATCCTCGCTCAGCTCCACCCACTTCAACACTTATATGACACCTCTGGTCAGCATCTTCAAAACCCACGGACTCACCATCATATCCTATGCCGACAACACACAACTCATACTCTCCCTCTCCAAAGCTACCACTAACACCAAGACCACCTTCCACAACTGCATGACAGATGTCACCAACTGAATGAAAGACAACCAGATGAAGCTCAACTCGGACAAGGCAGAGGTACTGATTTTCGGAAACAAAAGCTCCCCATGGGGCGCATCCTGGTGGCCCTCAGAACTCGGACCTACTCCTACCCCCAGTGGCCAGGCTAGGAACCTAAGCATCATTCTGGACAACAAGCTAAACATGATGACACAGGCCAACTTCATCTCCTCCTCCTGCTTCTTCATCCTGTGCCTGCTTTGTACGATATTCAAATGGCTACCTCAAAGCTCAAGACGCACCATCACCCAGGCTCTCATCTCCAACCGACTGGACTACGGCAATGCTCTCTAAGCAGGGATCGCAGCTCACCTTCTTCAATGACTACAGAACACAGAGAATGCCACAGCCAGACTCGTCCTGGATCTCCCCAGACAAACCCACATCACCTCCTACTTCAGGGAACTCCACTGGCTCCCTGTAGAGAAAATATGCCAGTTTAAGCTCTTAACCCATGCATACAAAGCCTTACACAACTGGGGACCCACCTACTTAAGCGCTTCAACGCCTCGTCAGGGGTAGTAAGCGCTATATAAATGCAATTACAATACAATACAATACTTGAACCACCACCGTAACTTCCATGAGCCCACAAGACACCTCCGCCCTGTGTCCCTTTCACTAACCCTCACCCCCGACATCTGACAAAGCAGATGCGAAGGTTGCTCCTTCTCCTACCTACCAGCAAAGACATGGAACAAGCTACCCTTTCATCTACGGACCTCCCCATCTCTTTCACAGTCCCAAAAGTCCCTGAAGACCTGGCTATTTGGATAATCTACTGGACCCTGCAAGAGGCTGGATACCCTCACGGGTGACAAGAAGTGCTCTAGAAATTGAGCATATTTGTCTCCAAGGAGAGGAGCAGCTTCCAGCCCCCTGCTCAGTAGCCTTTGCTTGCTGATTGTCCCTCTTGCTCCCAAGCAACCCTGAGCCCTCCTCTCACACTTGACCAGGTCCCTTAAGGTATGTGTAGGTAACCAGAAGACAGCCACCTCCATTTTGCTAGCCACAGCTGCTCTGTGCCCCACACCCTATCGAGCAAAAGACCAGAAAGTGGTAAGAAGACAGATTATGTGCTGTTTTTTTATTGAAACTTTAAAAGTGCTTTCTCCTCTACCCGTGACTGCTTACATTTACCTCTTGGTTTGTGGGCATTGTACGTTAAAACAGCTGTTTTACCTGCCCGTGAGTGCTCAAATTTTCCTCTTGGTTTGTGGACTTTGTACTTTAAAACTGCTGTTTTACCTGCCCATTGCTGCTTAAATTTCCCTCCTAATTTTCCCCTATACTGTGCTAAGGCCTGATTGAAGGCAATCCACCTCCAGCTTCCTTTTGTCTTAGCAAGTGAAAGTGGAAAGATGCACCTCAGAGGCTAAGCTGCGTGTGCTTTGAGACTTCCTAAATTAGCTCTTAGGGTTTCAACTGTGTTTGGAAAGTGTATGTAGCACTCATTTTTGGCTAGAAGAGTGAGTTGTTCAAGTGTGCAAAAAGCAGGATTGTTGGTGGCTTATATTTGACCCTTACCTGCAGAGATTTGAACGGGAACTCCAGAGTGTGGACTAAGCCTGTCTGTCTCCAAGGAGATTCTGACTTGAGGAGCAGCTCCCAGCCCCCTGCCCAGCAACCTGGGCTTGCTGATTGGCCCTCTAGCTCCCAGGTAGCCCTGAGCCCTCCTCTCACATCTGCCCAGGCCCCTTAAGGTTTGTGGAGGGAACCCCAAGACGGCCACCTCCATTGTTTAGCCCCAGCTTCTCTGTGCCCCAGCATCACAATGAGCAAAAGACCAGAAGGTGGTAAGAAGTGAGACTTTCTGACGTTTTTTCTTGAAACGTTAAAAGTGATTTATTTCCTCTACCTGTGACTGCTTAAATTTACATCTTGGTTTGTGGGCTTTGTACTTTAAAAGTGCTATTTTACCTGCCTGTAATTGCTTAAATTTACCTCTTGGTTTATGAGCTTTGTACTTTAAAACTGCTGTTTTACCTGCCCATGATTGCTTAAATTTACCTCTTGGTTTGTGGGCTTTGTACTTTAAAACTGCTGTTTTATCTGTCCATTACTGCTTAAATTTCTCTCCTAGTTTTCCCCTATTCTGTGCTAAGGCCTGTTTGAAGGCAATCCACCTCCAGCTCCCTTTTGCCTTAGCAAGTGAGGGCAAAATACACCTCAGAGGCTAAGCAGTGTATGCTTTGAGATAGCTTAAATCGGCTCTTAGGATTTAAACTGTGTTTGGAAAGTGAATGTAGCCCTCATTTTTGGCTAGAAGAGTGAATTGTTTAAGTGTGCGAAAAGCAGTACTGTTAATGGCCTAGATTTGGCCCTTACCTGCAGAGATTTGAACCGGAACTCCAGAGGGTGGATTGAGCCTTTCTATCTCCAAGGAGATTCTGACTTGAGGAATAGCTCCCAGCCCCCTGCCAGCAGCCTGAGCTTAAGGTCACATGCCCATTATACAAGTTTCCTATTGGTTGTTACATCTGTGCTCTGATTGGTTTCTATAGCTAGTGCTTCTATTGGACATAGGGCTTAGGATTAGGGTTCTGATTGGCTGATAGGTCTGGGGTTCTAATTTTTTACTGGCCTAGGCTTTCTATTGGACTTAGGGTTTAGGGTTTAGTCTCTGATTGGCAGCCAAGGCTAGGGCTGTGATTGTTTGCAAGGGCTTGGTCCGTTATTGGTCATAGGGCTAGTGTTCTGATTGGTTAGGGTCCCATTGGCCAAAGGTGTCACCTGATCACTAGGGCTATTTAAGGTCAGGGCTCAGGGAGTCTCAGCCCAGGCATCGAGGCTAAAGGCAGAGAGCACAAGGGTAGTTGCCTGTTTGGGCCTGTTTGGGACTTGTCAGGCCTAGGGCCAGACATGCTGCCCATTTTTCCATTCACCAGCAACCACTTCAACCGATCCACATCCACAAACATATTAACACACTCACAGCAAATACACTTTACTCATTTACTACAAACAAACCCTAACCACTACAACACCCTACAAACCACACCTATGCACCCTTCTAGCCCAGCTACCACACAATGGCAGCATCAATCTCACACAAAACACCACTCTATCCTGTAACACTAGCAAATCCACACATCACCAACACAACACAAAGCCATACTATACATAACTTGAATCCATTCAGACATGCATTCCTTGTTCATACAAAGCACTAGCTCTTCCTGCTACTTACTTCTAACAAACCCCTTTCTGTCACCATCAAACCTATACTCAGCCCTCCATCATTTCATCCACTAATACCCTCCTCCCTTTTTTAACAAAAACACACAACCAAACAATGTTTACACTCCACTCCACCACACATATTACCTCTTCCAACTATCAAATCTAACACAAACACTCATAACTCTTGTCCATTCCATCTCACATACCACATAAACTCTTTTCCAAAACACATCACCATCTCTTTTACCATTCAACTTCCACTCACAAGCAATTTTTTACATACAAATCCTTCTCAGAAAACCACTACATCATCATCTGCTCTCACTACTCCACAAAAACAAATCATAACACACACACGAGTGCAACAAAACCTCACACACACCCACAAGTTCATAATGCATTCCATCGGAAACAAAAAACATAAACCTACCCTCCTGACTACACAAATAATACACATCCTAAACAATCTTTACTGCCAAGCTTTCTCTCTTCCCCCCACACCTAACACAAATACACCTGCACAACAATTCTCAGTCAACCGCCTCTCATCCATTGCACAATACAGAGCCTTACAATAGGACCCACATACTGCACCACCACCCCTAACTCATACACCTTCCTGCCTAGACAGACGTAAACAAAATAAACAACATGTCACTCATCACAACTTCGCATCTCATTGTCTGTTATACAACAAGATAACTCTACAAAAACAACACAGCTAACCAACTCACTCTCAGCCACCATCAACACCTTCTACACACGCAGACCCATCAAAATGTCTTCTAAGCCTGCTGGATGAGAAATACGATATAGAAAAACAACACTATTGCCATCCACAAACGGCTAATACCAGCACTACTGACACACCAACTACAAGTTAAAAAAAGACTGCTCACTCTTCTACGAAACAAAGTCATACCATCACCAAAACACAATCTCTAAACTGCCTTCTATTAAATGCTCGATCACTCTCTAAAAATAAGCATCACATCTATGACCTGCTCACTGACACACCACCTGACTTACTCTATAACTGATTCATGGATGGTTCCAGTGTTGCATGAAGCCATTTCTCTAGGCCATCAAACTAGCACACAAAATCATATAGGCAAAAGAGGAGGTGAACTAGCTGTTATATTCACTAAAGCTGTCGACGTCCCCATACAAGGTTATGAGGCCCTCTTCCTTCACCAGATTCAACCCTACACCAACTTCCTCCTGTAACTTCCTTCTCCTTTACAGACCTCCACCTAACAATGCAACATTCCCAGACACATTTCTAGAAGCAGTTTCAAACTTGTTAACACTACACTCCAACCTATGCATTCTTGGTGACCTATACATTCGGTTTGACAAACCCAATATGCCCCATCCAAAAACCATAACCACTGGCCTAGACACATTGAACTTACATCTGATCATCCACAAACCCACACACATCGCTGGCCACATACTAGATGTCACTTTCAAACGATGACTCCAGTCACATGGTCAGACCACCATTTGCTAGCTTTCCAACATAAAACACCACAGAGCAACACACCTAAACTACCTTACATGCATCCACCTATCGATAGTGGAACAAACTCCATTTTGAATACTTAGAAACACAATTAACACCCAACACAGATCTAGACACAATAAATTCAGTTAAAAAACTATATGAGTGGCTACAGGAAGCTTTTGATATCCTCATACCACTCAGAACAACAAAAAAGGACAAAAGAAAACAGGCACCTTGGAGAAATACAGAACTAAAAGAGATAAAACAGCAAATCAGAAAGCTGCAACACACCTGACTCCATACAAACAGCAATTAAGACAAACGTCACCTACAGAAACTTAACAGATTATACAAGTCAGCAATCAAAAAAGTTAAAAAAGGTACTATTCAGACAGAATTCAAAATGCTGAATGTGCAAATAAAGAATCTTATAAAATTGTCAATGAACTTCGTAAACCTAAATGCATTGAAGGAACTCATCCCATTTCCCAAGAATTAATGGACCAACTGGCAAATCATTACCCAACCAAAGCAGACACATTGGACTCCCATTTAAAACAAAGGAAAACCACCAGCACCAACGACTTTAAAAAACAACCCTACACGAGTAGGCTAACCCAGGCTCTGCATTCCTTCAAACAAATATCGCAAAGTGAATTTCTGGATCTGGTCAAAGCAAGCAGGCCTGCCAGCAACCCTTCTGGCCGTTGTCCACCACAAACCTTCAAAACCATTCTTCTAACTACCTCTGCTGCCACACCAGTAAGAAGAATCATCAATACAGGAATCTTTCCAGGAGACCAAAAAGAAGGCATACATAAGCCCATTATTAAAGAAAACTAACCTTGACCCGCTTGACCTCGACAACTACAGACCAGTTACAAATGGACCATTCCCGAGCAAACTGATCGAAAGAGCAGCATTTGCCCAGATGTCACAATTAATTGAAGATAACTCCATACTTTCTGACTTCCAAACATGATTCCGTCCAGGAAAAGGCACAGAATCTGCCCTCATCGCCATCTGACATGACCTCAAGAACACTGTAGACCGGAATGGGGTTGCTGCACTACATCTCTTGGACCTCTCAGATGCCTTTGACACAGTTGACCATGACACTCTAATGCAAAATGTTGGAAAACGAGGCATTAGTTGTGAGGCCTGCACAAATATTGGGTCTACATTTGTCCTTCCCTGGGAACCAAACACCCCATTGTAGCGCTTGACTCTCAGAGGGTAGCGTTGCAGAGCAGTCCAAGGCTTACTTAAGGGAGGTGGTGTGGGCTAGTAATCGCTTTTTACAGGTGCGCAGAAATAACACTCAATAATTGATTGTCCAGTCTGTACTTTTCTTTATAAAAAGGAAGAGTACATTTATTACACACATACTACTCAATACTATGCATCAATTTACAAATATACATAAGCTGTTGGAAATACTTCTTGACATTGCGTACACATTCCCACCCCTCCCGCGCGGGGGGTCTAGTACCACCACTCACATATATGAACATCATCTTGCCCCCAAATGCAGTGGGTTGACCATAACCTGGAGCGAGGGCCCTTCCCACTGGCACCACCTCAGTGGCGGCCCACCCCTTTATCTCAACAAGCATTTATAATAGGAACACCTGTCATAGTGACACATAACCCTGACTGAGAGCATCTCATACTGACCATACGGTATACACACTTAAATCACAGTGGCTGACAGTCTGGTTGTGCAACTAACACAGTAGCAAGAATACATGTCTAGGCATCACTTAGAATGACAGGTGCTTATCATATCTTATAACAGGTGTAATGCAAGTCAATCACAGCCCCTAAAAGGCATCACATCTATAATCACATGATTATGCAATTACAACCAGGCACCCTGGCAGGAATGCCTAGCAACATATTTCCAAATACTTATCATTTCACATATTACAGGTGACTTCCAATCCCCATAAGGCACACCATTCGTAAATGCACCACTGTTACAATTACACCTTTCTGCCTCTAGGGGATGTTTCCACCTCGACAATCCATGTTCAACCTCCCACACCTCAGTGTAGTCCTAACCATCAGCTCCCAGCTGAAGAACAAACGTTCCAGCATTAGGTAGGCTTGACAAAATATGAAGAACCCTTGAGGGGTTCTTTCCTTCAAGTCCCCCAGAGATTGAGGGTGGGAAAGTTCTACTTTTGTGCTGGGGGAGTCTGCATTGCTCCTGCAGCTCCCCCAGCACCCTGACATTCAAATGGTGGTGACCCCATCTTCCTGGAGTCACCACACGCTGAAAAACAAGCTGTTTTTCCTGCAGGCATCACCATGCCCTGCAAGGCATTATGGGGTACTTTTCCCCCTGCTTGTCAATAACTGAGCAGCGGCTCTCCTGCTGCTCCGGAGAGAGCCACACTGCCTTCGTTGGTGGCCTCTCGCCACTTTTCCACTTTCTCGGGGGCCCGTTCCCACCCGGGTACCCTGCGTGCAGGTGAGTGGGAGAGCAGCTCGGGGAGTCCACCCCCGGCTGCTCTCGCCGGCTCCCCGACTGGCCAGCACCCTCGCATGCTGCAGAGGAAACCGGCCTTTCATTCTGGTCTGCCCGCTCCTGCGAGCAGACACGGCCTCCACAGCCGGCCGGGCGGGACCTTGGGGGAGTACAATGGCACTCCCCCTCCTTTCTCCGGCATCCAGGGCCCAGAAAAGGGTCCTGGGCCCCACCCACCTTCACTGTGCTGCCCGACTTTTTCTTCTGCGGGGCCTAGAGATGGGGTCTCGGGCCCCTGGAATAGCTTCACGGGGGCGCAACGGCGCTCCCCGGCTTCAGTTTTCGTTGGGGCCCAGCGTAGGCTCCTGGGCCCCTGGGGGCCATTTCACGGGGAGTGCGATGCGCTCCCCGACTTTATTTCGCGGGGGCCCAGTGTTGAGAGCCTGGATCCCATAGGCACCTTCACAGGGGGCGCGACCGTGCTCCATGGCATTTCCTTCTTCTGGGGGCAGCCCGTCATAGAAGGGATTGCTCTCAACTGGATCACATCATACCTTCAAAACAGAACAAATGTCATCCATTCTCTCCCTTTCTCATCCACACCATACTTCCCAAAAGCAGGGGTCCCTCAAAGCCCTATCATCTTACCCATGCTTTTCAACTTCTACAGGAAGTCGTTACTGGCAATGATCAACTAATTTCACCTCACATGCTATAACTATGCATATGACCCACAAATACTTCTTAAACTGGAAAGCCCCGAAGACATTGGAAACTCACTAATTTTCAGTTGCCTCAGAGACGTTGATCAGTGGATGACATAGAGCCACCTCAAATTGAATGCTTCCAATACGGAAATACTCTCATATGGCAATTGGAAACGTTATGACCCACTCGTCGCATGGCCTGATGATCTGTGAACACCTCCTAAATTATCTAAGGAAGTAAGAAACCTTGGAATCACCATGGACTCCAAGCTATCAATGAATGCCCAAGTGGAAAAATTAGCAAGATCAAGATTTATTACTATGAAAACTCTGCGACGCTTCTTCCCCCACCTGGGATTTCCCCACAAGGTCCAAGCTCCTATCTCTCTTGTACTGTCTAAACTTGATTACGCCAATGGCCTCTGCCACGGATCATCTTTATCAACTGTACTACAAAGGATTCAGACCTCTGCTGCCAGACTACTCCTACATGTAAAGCCACAAGCCCACATCTCCCCTGCCTTAAGAGCCCTACATTGGAAGGTTGCCAGAAGATCCACTTTCAAGCTGCTTTGTATCACCCACAAAGCAATACATGGAACAGGACCGCTTTTCATCAGGAATAAAATCACCAAATGCATTCAACAAAGGAACTTCCGCTCTAGATTGGCACCTCGCCCCAAAATCCCACCATACAAGAAAAAAACCATAGGTGGCACATCCTTTTCTGTTCAAGCAGCCAAAGTATAGAATTCATTAACCCCAAACATAAGATCCATGGATAACTATCTTATCTTCAGCAGACTACTCAAGAGTTGGCTCTTCCCTACATAACCAACATACTCAAACACAAATGTACAGCATATCCCTGTGTATATAAGTAATTAATTTGATTATAAGTATGTATCTAGAAATGTGCTTTTCTTTGCATAAATATGCATAATAATTATGTTTATAGATATATAGAAATTCTTTAGGTCTGCTTAAAAAATGTACATATTACCTATTCTTAAATTATTCTATGCTTAACATGTACATAGGTCACTGCATAGTTTCCATATAAGTTATTCGATTAGATACTTATGGGTCTCTGTTTATATATCACAATATGTAAATTCTATCATATCAATTTATCTACAATTGCTTCACTATTGAATTATTGGAAAAAAACACCACAAATAACTTAGCTACAATTGAAAGTCTGTGATCAATAAATACAACTTAAATCTTGAAATATTACCTTCCTTATACATGTATACCTTCCATGTATTTATGTATTTATATATTTATTACTTCAATCCTCCTGTTAAAATAAAACACAGACATTTGCGTCTCTCCACTGCACTACCCTATGTTTAACTCTTTACCTCTCTCATGTTAATATACTCTACCTTCACTCTCTGACTCATCCCAAACCCAATTCTACTACTATGATCTCCATAATAACCCATTCTATTTCTATGACCTCCAAAATAACTCTTTCTAGACTCTTCCCTCCTCTATCCCTCCTTGCATCATCCTGCACCTCATTTTACGAGTAAGATCTAGTAAGATCTCCCAAACCACCCTTTCTAAATTCTGCCCTCATGTATCCCTCCTTAGTCTCATCTGAGATATCATTTTAATTCTAGGACCTCCCTAATCAATTTCTAAAGGCTCTTCCCTCCTCTATTTCTCCTTTACTCATCCCAAACCTCCTACTGCTACTATGATCTCCCAATAACCACTTTCTGGACTCTTCCCACTTCTATCCCTCCATTATCCTTTTCAATCCAACTAACAGACTCGCATGTCCACCACTCAAATTAATTCATATTTCCCTATACTAATTCACCATTAATCCTTTGTTGGTTCCAGAGTAGCGTGCAACTCGCTGAAAAGCCATTCAACGCCTCGTCTGGGGTAGTAAGCTCTATATAAATACAATTACAATTATAATAATTTGAGAGTCTCCCTCCTCTAGGTAACATCTGAAACCAGTAATGCATTTTCAATTTTAGACAATTTAGAAATTTACCATTACCAAACTGTGGTACTGCTATTTTATTTGCATTATTTATCTGCACAAGTTATGCTTCATTTTTACCCCATATAAACATTTTGCATTAAAGTGGTAATTTCAGAGAGGGTATTCCGTGCTTCCAGGCTTTCTGTGACATTTCAATAAGCCAAGTTCGAGCCAGAGCACTGCATTATTCATAATAGTGAACCGATGATTTAATATTTTGTATCTGTATCACATGCACGTATCCAGCATTTAACAATAGAATATGTTTCTTTCTTATTGTGTATTTTCCTTGGAAGAAACTGCTAGACACAGAATACTTCACTCTGTTTAAATGGTAAAATCAAAAAGGCAGCCGCAGTAGCTTTATTGTACACATGTATCTCCTGTCTTACAGTGTCTGTACGTGGCACTAGCATAGGTTGTACACACAAAACATTCTGGTGCTTTCTAAAGGAATCATGTGCTCATACTGGAGAAAGATTGCTCTGCCTTGCAGCAATAATGGAAAATCATTTTCTTTGATATTGCCTTCCCTCATTTAAATGAAAGCTTAAGGATCCAGGATTGAGAAAGGACGCACCTTTGTCAAATAAATTGCTTTTTCCTTTTCTTTAGATCATTAATTCTTCATTTGTAAGTTTATAATCACAATAGCAGAACCAAGAGCAGAAAGAACAGATGTCTATCATAAGTAAATGTGAGAATTTTCCTGCAGTGTGCCTTAGATAATTCATGCATGGCGTGCACCTTCCTGCTGTGCAACTATCTGGATCGAAGGGTAATCAATAAAGTAAAAAACTAATTACTGCTGAGAGAACAGTGACTGTTTTGAATGGCATAGGTTCAATAATTCCTGATAGCAAATTTTTTTTTTTTGTGAACAACGTTCTGACACTTTAATCACATGCATGAATTCAGGCACACCATAATGCTCTTAGTTGTCTACCCAAAAATTAAGTAAAGGCAGGAGTAAACATAGCTGTGGCGGAAGTGAATATACATCTATTTATTTATTTAATTATTCATGTATTTATGTACTGCTATATGTTTTAAAGTGACATTAGTCATATTTATGTTACTTAAGAGGATGGAATAGAAAGAAGAAAAAGACAGCAGAACCTATGAAGGAAAGGCTGGGGTTCAGTTACATATTCAACTACGTCTGAAAAGGCAGGTTTGAATAGGTCATTGTTCACACTTTTCTTTGATGGCTGTCTGTTGATACCACTTCCTCCCCCACAGTGCTCCTCAGGTATCTTGTGATCCCTCAGTGTAATATCATAGGCAGAAATCGTTCTGGGTTCGTCTCTCAAGATGAGGGCTGAGGTTATTCTTAAGTTTAGGTCCTGCCACACAAAACTATCAGCTTAGTGTTTCATACAAATGAATTATTGGTGGCAATCTGAAATTGAGTGGGGGGCTCTGACTGGGTCTTAGTCAGTTATCTTCTCATTTAGTAGAGGAAATGGAGTTCTTAGGAAATGGGTTTGATTTGGTTGACTAACAAAAGTTAAAGCACAATCTGGCTGTGTGGTTCTTAAGTTGATGAAACCTGCCATTTTGTTTTTTTTCTAGAAGATAATATTACATATTATAGTAGTCAAGGCATGTCAACTCAATTTTGTAGATGGTGTGTAGGAGTCTTAGAATTTTGGAAACAATGTTAAAATGGATCTTAACATCCTTTACCATTGATTTCACTTGGGAAGCAAAAAGAGCTTGGCTTTAAAAAGAATCAAACTGTTCCGATAAGAACTCAAGGATGCCAACACATGCTGGGTATTCGACTCGTCCTCTGGTGACGAAGAACGCATGTTCTTCTCTTGTCCTCATCTACATCTACTGGTGAGATGTTTCCCTAAGATTAAACAAAATATTCAAGACGTCCATTTCTTGTCCTTCCCATTTATTTTAATAAGACCTCTTCTGGCAGATACCCAATTGATCTCTCTGACAAGGATCTTTCTCTCCTTTAATTTTACTCACCATTGCCAACAAAGTAATACTGATTGATTGGAAGTCAAGCAACAATGTGTCATATCATACTTGGTGGGCCTGGGTTACCTGTCTAAGAAGCATTCACATAACCAAGTCTAGTAACAAAGGCTGCCCTGTAACCTCCCAACATATCTGGGACACCAAAGATCTCTTTATTTACATCCTGTCCCCCCTAATGGGAAATCATCCCTTTGGGCACAGGTTCTCCCATCATCAGCACTAGAGGCTTTCACACCTCTCCTATTGACACACATGACACCAACTCTCCCCCCTTCCGATCCCCCTACCCCTCCCCACTCATAGATATTACGCCAGAAACATGTCTAAGAATAAGTACAATATACATAGATTTCTGACTTACACCCCTCAAAATGTATTATGTCCCCTACCATCTATCGCTCCATACCTCCCTTACAAATCCAGGTGCTAACCTTCCTATACAATCCCTTGGCATTGTTTACAGCTAATGACAATTTACGAACTCTATCGACAAATAGCATAAGTGTCGCATTGATGTACATATCTTGACAGTGCTAATGTTTCTATTTCATTTTTTTCTTCTCCCTCATTGTTTCCTTCTGTATGGTTTCTTTTCTTATTAAAAATTCTAATACAATACTTTGAACTAAAAAGAATCAAACGTTCTATTTCTTAGAGAGGTATAAGGAGGGTTCCATGGCCTTAAGGCCAGCCAAATAGTTGAAAAGTGGCTTCACTGTTTCTGATGACTATTTTCTAGGTCTGTACACAGCACAAAGTGATTTCCTAGGTAAAAATGGATTTGTGTATCGTCATCATATATTTGAAAGTTCACCTTGAAGGTGCTCCTCCTGTGCATATTTAGATATTGATATGACGGTATGAGAGGGCGTATAGACAATTAAAAACATCCATTTCCAACTTTTTGATTACAATTGGTGAGAACTAATTGGAGCCAATGAATATCAACAACTATTTCAATAAACATTTCTTTGTATTTAGATATCTGTGTTAAGATTATTGCTTTTATTTGTATGTACTACTTCAACGTTTGGTTGTCTAATGCATTCTTTGGTGAGATAGGTAGTGTAAATACTCTGTGTGTTTGCTGATCATCAGGTCCGTTGTGTTATGTGTAGCATTTCTTAGATACACATTCACTAACGGGTTACTTGTTGCTTCATTTCAAAACACCTTGTTGCAGATTGGAGTCAAAGTAAAAGTTTATTAAAAATTATCTACGAAAAAGAATGTGGAGTGATGGTTCGAACTACTCTGTGCTGGTAACATTCCAAGCATGGTCCTTTTTATCACTGTGCCACTCCAGAGAGGGAGTGCACATACACGTTTTGGTCGCATGGCAAAGGGGCAGAGGAGCACTAAATGCTAAACCACATTCCCAACCAGTTTCTGCCTATGCCTGCGAATGCCATTTGCATAATGTTTCAAGGTATTTCACAAAATTCCCTGATAAATACACAAAGTAACATAAAAGCGTTTGTGGTGCACTAGTACTCAGATCGTTTTATTTTAAATTTTTCACTGTTTTTTAAGTGTTTGTCCCATTAACCCCTGCCCTGAGTCATAGCAGTTGAAGTAGAGAATTCCCACTCACTTTAGCTTCACAATACCATTACACCGTGCAACATTTATTTTCGGAAGGTGTCATCATTTATTTTTTATATGCCCAGAACAACGCTGAGGATTTTGAAGCATCGCAGATTGAGGAATAATGAAGAATGCAGGGGTGTCCCGATTAGATGTGTTTTAGCTCAAGCTAGTGTGGTAAGTAGGGGTGGGTTGAATATTCCATTATACCAATACAATAACCGCATGGCTGATTTTTTTCTCATGTGAGGCTCCAGAATGGTAAGTTGGCGAGCGTGAGCAAGATTTGGCGTCCTATGGCATGATTTCCGGTTGCTGGAAGAACATCTGTAGAGGTTTTTCTAATGCGGGCAGTCACAAGCGTTCGCAGTCAGAAGGCTGTCGCTTAAGTAGAAAACCTACTCGCGCAGCAGCAAAATTAACTCGAGAAGCTGTGCCCTCTGGTGAACTGCGTGATGTCATTTTATGTAACTTCACAGAATTCTGCGAAGTCAAATTCTGTGAGTTCCACTCACCCTTAGTTGTAAGCATTGCTTTAAGTTTGCAGGCCATTGTGACCATCTCAGGAATGTGCTATGTTGTTTACTAAATAATGGAGGGTTGTCTATTGGGCCTAACAGAAGGTGTCTTTTCAGTAGCAAATGTATACTTGTCCACCTCTTGACTTAAAATTGCAGGTCATGTGAAGTCTTTAAAAAGGAAATACCACTAGGTAGCTCTACGGGAAATGTACATAATTTCCGGAATACCACGTTATGCCCGAGATTACACCATTAATGCAACTTCGCATAATTACTTACAATTCGCATTAAAATGTACAGTGAATATGCCACTTGTAATAAAAATTTACCGCAAACACAGGAGCAACAGAACAAAAGGGACTGTTGTTCGTAGTGCTTTTGTTAAATGTGTTCTTGTGGCAAAAATTGATGCAAGGACGCATTTCATGCTAAAATATAGCTCGAAATGACAGAAGTGCATGCCGTGTAATTCGAAGTAATTTCAAGTAATTTTGTTGACATTTCACAGAATTATGCAATTTTCACACACCCCTGCCATTAAGGTGAATAGAAAATTGTCCCCAGGTGTAGCATGTTCAAGTCCTTGGCATCAGTGATGTCATCAATGATGTCATTTGAGATATCATCACTGATGTCATCACTGCTGTCAATCAATCAATATACACTTTATTCGGTATTTGAAATAAAAACTATAAAGTAAAACAAAGCATGACACAAACTTCAGATTCATCCTCAATATCAACAATTTAAAAATACATAGACTAAATACACAGTTGAAAAAGGTCCTACAAAGACATAAAAGATAACAAATGTCCTACAATCCAAAGGGGTTTAATCACAGCTGTTTCTCAACCTAACAGCGACTTTCAAAAAACTAAGAACATTAAGAATAATGTCTCCCCTCAGCATTTGCAAGTATATGAGTGCAGGGCGAACCTGAGTAAAGTTAGCCTTTTTCAGTACAGGGAGAATATAATGTATCCTGGGAATTTTATAGAAGCTACAAAATATCATAAAATGTAGTGTGTCCTGCGGAGGCTTACTGTCGGAGATTAACACCCATATTCCCCCCTCGGGGAGGCTAACAAGAAGGGCAATAGGTCCAGCCTTAATCTAGTGACTAGAAAGCAGTCATGCCTACCTTTAACACACAAGGGATAAGGCTCGGTAGAGGGATTGGTTTTCAAGAGGACATATCGACGAACACTAGTCTTCATTAAAGCATCCCCCTCCCTATCCAACTGCCTTCTTCTAAAAAAGTGTTCATTCACCCATTTGTGGTCCTGCTTGCAGATACTGTCCGGATTCCTAAATAAATCTGCTCTACCTAAGTTCAAGAAACAGTCCATGATATATTTAAACCAGGGAATGTGAAGGAAATGATCCAGGGCCAGGCAGTCCCTGATAATCTCTTTGCTCAGTTGGATCCCAGGCCTGGTCCATATATTTATTCAAAGGGAGAGTGGCTAAATGGCAGTGATATCGGTTAGATAAGCCACTCTTAATTATTCATGAACTGCGAAGGTTGAGGTACTTTGCGGAGGACACAGAAAACGTCTCAAAAAAGTGTTTTCCGCAATTTGCAACTCCTTCTGATTGGTGTAACCCCAGATTTCATTCTTATAAACTGCTTTAGAGATGGAACAAAACAAAGTATTCGGTGCACCACCTTATGAACAATGTCACAAAATTATAAAATTCTGCGTCCAAGATTGTTCTTCAAATCATCCTTTTATTTAGTTACAATTTAATTTAAACATATCAAAAAACTTTTTGTTGAGTAGACCAGCCAACGCGTTTCGTCCAAAAAAGTTGGACTTCTTCAGGGCTGTGGGGTAACAGATATATACATATATCAGTACAATAAGAACATTTAAAAAAACATTTAAAAGACACAACCTGTAGAATATAACCTAAAAACAATTACATTACGACAGGACTAGCTATACATATATATATTGTTGGAAGAAGTGCTTCACAAAGACCTTATTCCATGTAAACATTCAGTGTAAACAGTACAACGTATAAAATTGACCCACCAAGACAAAACTTTAAAAAAGAAAAGAAAAAGAAACACAAATATATTAAGAATTGAGATCCAAGTTCATGTGAATATCATATGGTTTGAGATACTGTAATACTCCCCATCTGGGAAATTAATTTGATAAAAAGTTTGAAGGGGAGTTTAGAGTGCCCCCAAACAGATGAACAATGCTTAAAGGGTAGAGGGGAAAGAGAGCGAGAGGATAAGCCTTAGAAAGGAAGAAGTCTATACACCAGAGAACAGTAACAATAGAAAGAATAGCAAGCAGTAGCAGTAGCACAAATAAGAACCCTAAAGGATAACAAGAGCCCCAAACGAGGGGCAAATTACTACTACCCACCATGCGCGAGGCGCTCCTAACATATGGCTTCAAAATATCCGTGACGAAATGGTATAATCAGCATATGGATATGGCTGTAGAGTAGATAGCTTGATCATCCTGTATATGTTCTGTATGAACAAAAAGGAGAAAGATATATCTCAGTACTCCTGGAACATATATTTGTGTAGGTATAGTGAAAGTGGGAGTACCTAAACCAATGCGTGATACTCACTTAAAATAAATGAGATATGTTATGTCTTATAAAATGATACCGGACTTCCAAAGTACGTCCACATATAGAGATTTATCTGGTCACACACAATTAAGGTGGGCCAAAGCAGATGCAATCAACAGTTCTACACCTGTAAGTAAGAGGTAAAAAATATATATCTCACATGTGGCCCATTCATTTACCCTATGTAAAGTGACAACATGCTGTAAAATGTAAGCATATAACAAATAGCAGCTTATAAACAGTATGCTCATGCTGCTGTATATTTTACAACCCAAAGAATTACAAAATCAGTCCCCAGGTGTACTATACTAACAAGAGTACATGCTACACCTGGGGACAATTTTCTATTCACCTTAATGGCAGGGGTGTGTGAAAATTGCATAATTCTGTGAAATGTCAACAAAATTACTTGAAATTACTTCGAATTACACGGCATGCACTTCTGTCATTTCGTGCTATATTTTAGCATGAAATGCGTCCTTGCATCAATTTTTGCCACAAGAACACATTTAACAAAAGCACTACGAACAACAGTCCCTTTTGTTCTGTTGCTCCTGTGTTTGCAGTAAATTTTTATTACAAGTGGCATATTCACTGTACATTTTAATGCGAATTGTAAGTAATTATGCGAAGTTGCATTAATGGTGTAATCTCTGGCATAACGTGGTATTCCTGAAATGATGTACAGTTCCCGTAGATCTACTTAGTGGTATTCCCTTTTAAAGACTTCACATGACCTGCAATTTTAAGTCAAGAGGTGGACAAGTATACATTTGCTACTGAAAAGACACCTTCTGTTAGGCCCAATAGACAACCCTCCATTATTTAGTAAAATACATAGCACATTCCTGAGATGGTCACAATGGCCTGCAAACTTAAAGCAATGCTTACAACTAAGGGTGAGTGGAACTCACAGAATTTGACTTCGCAGAATTCCGTGAAGTTACATAAAATGACATCACGTAATTCACCAGAGGGCACAGCTTCTCTTATTGTACACATATATGTATATATTTGTTACCCCACAGCCCTGAAGAAGTCCAACGTTTTTGGACGAAAAGCGTTGGCTGGTCTACTCAACAAAAAGTTTTTTGATATGTTTAAATTAAATTGTAACTAAATAAAAAGGATGATTTGAAGAACAATCTTGGACGCAGAATTTTATAATTTTGTGATATTGTTCATAAGGTGGTGCACCGAATACTTTATTTTGTTAAACCTTGTTAAGTCCAGTTGTGGACTGCACCTTGACAGTGGGTGCATACGTTGTGTGCACATGCATTTGGGGTATTCCCCATTGTTTGTTTATATCAATTTGGGGATAGCAGGTTAGGTGCTAGTTTCTACAGGGTTCCACTGCCAATGACTGTATATGCTTTAGAGATGGACTTAGCCCTATAAATCTGTAGGAGAGCACCAGTGGGTCTGCTGCCTAGTCGTGTAGCAAAATTAAATACAGCGGCGTTTAACCTGACTAGGTCCTCTTTTTTCCTGTTAGCCATGGGATGCCAGCTCAAGGAGGAGTCGAACAACAGACCCAGATAAGAAAACTCCCTGGTCTTTGGCACTGGAGATTGCCCAACTTTAAAAGTAATCGATTTGGTTGATCGGGGGTCTACGACCATTACAAAGTATTTTCTATCGTTCACCGATCAATCCAGCTCCTCCATAAAATAAACAAATGAGTCCAGTAAGGTCTGCAGGCCCCTGGCGGTTGTGGTCATAAGTATCTCATTGTCTGCATATAATAAGACCACAGACGCCGGGGCCCTACCTAGGGACAGTGTACTTTTGAATCGGATAGGACCTGCTCCAAAATATTAACGTATAAGTTAAATAGGATTGGTGACCTTTAGATCTTTCGAATAGCATACCGCTGCCACTGTGTCCCTGTGGAGGTCCCTCAAAAATAAAACAATATCCCGATCTCCCCCATGGATGACATAAACTGCCAGAGTTTGGATCTATTTACTCGGTCAAATGCAGATGATAGATACTTAAATGCCAGATGTATGGAACCGGGTCTTGCAACTGATATTTACTTAATACTAGATATAATTTCAGGCATTGATCCACGGTTGACCTCCCGGACCAGAAGCCATACGGTGCCTCCGACAAAATGTTGTTAGTCTCTGCCCATTCAGAGAGCCTCTTCAAGAGAATGTGCCCCACCACCTTAACCACTGAGTCAAGCAGTGATATGGGCCTGTAGCAATTGGTCCTGTCCCTGTACGCTTTTTAAAAACCGGTACAACAATTGACTTTGCCCATGACCCTGGTGGGGGTCAGCCTTCACAGCAGCATTAATAAGAGAGGTCAGGACGGAGACCCAAACCTCCACACCCTGTACATAAAGGTCGGGGGAATCCCTTCCGGGCCCGGAGCCTTGTTCTTAGATAACCCCAATATGCCTTTCTTGACCTCCTCAGATGAAAATTTTAAGGCAGCGTTCCCTTCTATCCTACCCGTTCCCCCACTTACTTAGAGGAAGGGGAGTTATAAATTCCCTCAAAATGTCCCACCCAGCTGTCTTTGTTATATGAGCCTCCAGAGCATCACCGGTATCCGCTGAGAAAAAGGGATTGTTGATAATACTCCAGAATTTGGAGCTACTCCTCAGTGAACTAGCCTCTATCCGTTCTGGCCAAGGCTCCTCCTTTATGATGTTCTTCCGTCTAGTAAGTTCTTGTTTGTACAGGCTATGGCTATTCCTAACTAAGGTGGGATCCCTTGGTTTGGCCCTCAAAGCTCTCTTCAGGGTTCTCAACGCCCGGGAGCAGCCGGAGTCAAACCACCTCTGCAACATACCCTGTTGCTGCGGGCTGGTGCTGTCAGTAGTTCCGAAATGGTATTGGAGATATCAGAGAAGGCCTCCGGGATACTAGATAGAATGTTCTATTGGGATATACAAGTTTCAAACTCGTTCTTATGCTGGGTGTAAAGAGCATTATAAAAAGACTCTGGAATTATCTGCCTACCTCCTACCTCCATCAATGGCCTTATAGGTCCCTCTCACCCCACTCTGGGAGAATGAGCAAACAGAGACCCACAGATAGTAGCGTGCACCGGGTAATGATCACTAAACAGGCTTGAGGAAATTACAAATTCCACAATAAAAGAAGGATGCAGAAACAAAGATAAAATCAATAAAAGACTCACAACCCCTCTCTGTAAAGGTGGGGTTGATCTAATTTTCCCGGGGCAACTTACACATTACTGAAACTAGGTCAAATTCTTTTAAAATGACATTAAGACTTGTTCCCTGTTGGGTCTGTTCCATGTGCATACCAGTCATGTGGAAGCATCCTAGAGCCTGCACTCCTTCGTCTCTCGGGTCCCCACATAAATGAACATTAAAATCACCAACTACCATAATATATATGCATGTTGGTAACCCCTGGGGGTGCTGAGATGGCATTATAAAAATTCAACAGGAGCAATTTACCCAACCCCAGGGAGAATAAAAGAGCTTGCAAAGTGGGAACTTCTGGAGGTAAAACCTTAAGGCTACAACGGATCACTAGGGACACAAAAGTAATCAATCCCATTGATCTCCCCTCCCAGTTCAGGGTTGCAGGCAGAAAAAAAGTTTGGGAACCATCCAGAAAAAAGCAGTTTGTGGTTGCCCAGTTCTCCTGGAGACAGATCACATCAAAACCTTTAATCAAGGTCAACCACATAGGGTCACTGAACTTGCCGTCAAGGCCAGTGATGTTACAACTGATAAGGTTACACTCTTTACGGCCTGGAAATATAAGAACCTGGGGACTCGGGTCGAGGGGGGCAAAACTGTTCGAGAGCGCGATGTCTGGGGCAGCCACTTGCCAGGTACCCTGAGCCAAATCCAAAGGTCCCAGAGTTTGCCTATGGCCAAGTGCTGTCACCAATTATGTCTTTTAACATGTCATGAGCGATGTATTGTTTGAGGTCCTAAGCAGTGCATGGTGGGGTGAGTTAAATGGTTATTATGTTTTTTCAACAATAGATTTTAACTAATTTTAACAAGTAACAATTACGTAACTTTAATGTTTGCTTTTTTAAGTAACTTTCTATGTTTTTCTAATGTAAGCTAAGATCTTATTACCATACCCATCCATGACCTTACTTTAACTTTTTTTTCAGTGAATTTCTTTTTTTTAAACGTAAGGGAAGATCTTATTAAAATGGTGAGCTATAATGTCACTTGAACCATTGTTTTCTTTCAGTGGATTTCTGGAGTTTTTTCTATCATATTCTGCCAAGTCCCTCTCAGCGCATGACTTTTACTTGTGGGCAGTGGGGGAGCTGGGTTAGGGCCTGGTGAAGGTTGGCAGCAGAGCCTTGACCCTGGCCAGCTCCTGTGCCCAACCACCCACGGCCTGCCAACCTCCCTCCTGCCCATCGTGTACAGCCATGTGCAATGAAGGGGTTGACAACAGAGCGCGCCCAACGCCCCCCAAGGCCAACCAAATAATGTTAGCAGCATTGCTTGGAGCCAACACCACTGCTGTGCACAGCCTTTGGCCATGTTCAGCAAGGCCTTGCTTCAACCCCACAACCAGTCAACCCTTCTGCAGCACATGGCTGAAGAAACCCCCCGTGGCTAAAGGATGTGCACAGGAAAGAGGATGACTGCATGGCCTGGTGAGAGGCCAGGCCTAGTAGTCATCAATGACACTGGTGGCAAACCCCTGCAGGGCACAGTCTTTGGCCATGCAAAATAGGGTGCAGGTCGCAAAGCCTGGCCTCCAGCCAGGCCCTGTGCCCAACACCCGTCAGAAGCTCATCTCACCTTGGTTACCCAATCCACATTTTTTAAATCTTTTCCTCGGTTCCGTGGTTCGGCGCACAGCCAGGGAATGGAAGGCTGGGCATGTTCTCTAACAGGCTGTACAACACAGCCCGGTGGGGAGCATGCCAAGTGCGCAGGACGGTTTGGCCAGCCTGAGACGGCTGGCCAAACCCTCATTCACACTTAGGAGAGTGCCACCACTCCTTCCCCTGTTCTGCGGGAAGCGCAGCCCCGCCCACACCGGCTTTACATAGCCAATAATGAAAAATAAAATGATAATAAAATTTGTATTATTTTATTTTTCTTGTGGGGCGTCACTCCTATACCTTAGCGGAGGAGTCGCCGCTACTGGAATCGGCACAAAACATTTGAAAAGTTTATCCACCACAGCTCCCTCCTGGAAAGTTTTGTGCTGATCTGTGAATACCGGCCTATAAAAAGGGGGTCTCAAAATGTTGATTTCCGATAGATAGATAGATAGATAGATAGATAGATAGATAGATAGATAGATAGATAGATAGATAACTGCCACCTGTGTAATATGGACCTATATTTCTGTTGAGGGCTTCTGCTGACATGTATAAACCAAGAGGCTGAAAGCTGAGGGATTTATAAGTGCCATCTGAACCCCGTTATGTATTTAGATTTGAGCATTTGAGCGTCATTCGTTTAGTATTTATTGTTTGCTGAGACTGAAGATATGTCTGCCTGTTTTTTTGCAAAATATATAAATACATGCTTGCATCAAGGATGAGGATGCAAGGGTGAGCTTGCCAGGTGCTGATTAAGGCTCTGGCAGAAGCACTGTCATTGTAAAACTGTTTTCTTTTTTTTTTTAGTAACACTGAGAGAAAGATGAAATACGCTGTAAACCATGAATTTAACTTTTTTATTTGCTTATGGAGGCTAAATACCCTGCAAAGAAATTTAGCTCTGTGATTATGGGAAACAATTCACAGTGGTAACTCTTTTCTGTAAAATACAAGCTTTGAAACCAATGAAAACATTCAGTAAGAAGGCTTACCCATGTAGTGGTCACTGGCTGACATTAATTCAAGCATTTCTTCCATCTGTATGTATCAATGTATGTAAGTATATGTTACTTCTATAGCAGAAACCTAGCCAAAAGGCAACGGAGCACTGTACATGGCCAAAGACAAGCATAATGTGAGCGAGTAATATGACAAGAAACTGGGTTGTGGTTGATTAATGCATTGTGACATTGTGTTCAACTCTTTCCTAAAGATCACTGACATAATATCGATTCATACACTTTCAAAACACAAAAATATTGGAAATTAAATATCATTCACAAAAATATTGACTTCCTATACTTAAGTAGTAAAACCACAAATATCAAGAACACAAATATCATTGTTAAAAATATCGATTTTTACTCATATCGAAAACACAAATATCAGAAACAAAATATCGTCACCTTTAACTAAACATATAATATGTCAAAACTATCGATACACACAATATCAACTTTAGGAGTGTCACCAAAATAATTACATCATCTATATTATATATATATATTCAGAGTTTTATATAGCGCGAACATGACCCATGGGTATCAGAGCGTTTAACAATTACATAGTAGCAAACTAAAATTTCGACAAAAGAGAGAAAACAACAAAGGAATCATGAGGACACAGTGTACATACTAATAACCAGGTCAATGCAATGTACTTGGACTTGACAATATTACATTGAGGACGTTATAGGAAAATAGTTAAACAAGTGTTCAATATGTGATAAAGCTCAGCTAGTAAGGACTTTCTGTAATGCACCAAATCAGGAACAAAGTTGTTATGAAAGAGCTAGAGGGAGAGATCAGAGTCCATAACTCATGGACTGGGAGAAAACCTGGGTTAAGAGATGACGAAGATTGAGTTCAGTCGTCAGCTATGGTAGGAATTTGCTCATAAGGAAGATCTTAGCTTCCTTCTTGAAGGCAGAAGTAGAGTTCATTTTTCTGATGTGAGGAGGAAGCGAATTTCAGATTCTAGGGGCAACTCAGGAGAAGGCTCTGTCATAGGTTTTCTTCTTCTGGAATAAGGGTGGTTTCAGAACTAGATCCCTGGCACTCCAAGATGGTCTGCCTCCCCCTGAAATCTTGAGTTTTTTTCCCCGTGTTTTGTGGTGGAGAGCTTTGTGAGTAATACATGTCAGTTTAAGTTGAATTCTGGCTTCGAATGGTAGCCAGTTCAGAGCCTTCAGATGAGGAGAGATGTGGTCAAATTTTTTAGATCCTGTTAAAAGTCTTGCTGCAGCATTAAGACACGTTTTTAGAGGAGCAGTGGAGTTCTTGGGTAAGCCTGAAACAGTTGTGCAACCATATTCGATCCTAGAAATGACTAAGGACTGTACTGCCATTCTGAGGTCTGTAGATGAAATGAATGGTTTCAGTTTCCTAAGATAGCTTAAGGGAAAACGGGTGCTTTTGGCCATCGAGTTGATGTGAGTTTGCATGTTTAAGTTCTTATCAAGAGTAATACCAAGAGATTTAGAGGAGTCAATCAGGACGGGAGTACAGTTTAGAGCAGTGATCGACTTGGTCCATTCCTTAACATCAGCAGAGCTTTTGGGCAAAGAAATCGAAAGAAATTCTGTTTTTTGCTAATTGAGTTTAAGATGTTTGCAGGTTAGCCAAGGTAAGGTCAGCTTTAAGGCATCATCCATTGACTTGATCTCCTCCAGAGATGAGATCTTCATATAAATCTGAGTATCATCCGCATACATGTGGTAGGAAGTGTTAGTATGCTGGAGAGTTTCAGTGAGTGGTTCGACATGAAGGTTAAACAGTGAGGGGGATAAAGTAGAGCCTTGCGGAACACCAACCGAGATAGAGGAAGGTCATGATAGATCATGGTTAACCGAAAATCTTTGGGTTCTGTTCTGCAAGAGGGATTTAAACCAGTCAAGAATGTACCCGATAACCCCATCCTGTTTTTGAGTCTATCCAGCAATATTTCATGGTTTACAGCTTCAAATGCGGATGACAAATCAAGAAGAACTAATAGGCAGGTTTCGTTTTGATCAAGTGCCAATAGAGCATCATCCACTATATGAAGAATTGCAGATTCTGTATTGTGACCAGGTCTAAACCCAGATTGACAGTCATCAAGCAAATTGAATTTCTGGATGTGTTGGCTCAACTGTTGTCGCACACATTTTTCTAGTACTTTGGCTAAAAGAGGAATGTTGGTCAATGGCCTAAAATTATTATGGTTGGCAGGATTCCCTGTCTGTTTTTTTAAGATGGGAAGGACTTGACCAGTCTTGAGGCAGTCTGGTAAGGAACCTTGAGATAAGGAAGCATTAATTATATTGGTCCAAATGGGGATGATACACTGGTGGAGTAACGGAAGGCATTTGGATGGAAGGGGATCATTGTAGTGATTATTAGGATTTATGGACGATATGGTTCTAGCAATGTCATTATGGTCATATAGCTTGAAATCTGAACGTTTTGCTTCGTTTTTGGACTTTGGCAATGGAGGGTATAGTGGTTCGGAATGGAGAATATCCGAGCAGGAGAGTGTGCATCAGCAGCTGCCAAGAGTTTGATTTCCAGGGAGTTGGCTTTGGGTGAAAAAAAGGAGGAGAATTTCTCGCAGCTTATTTGGGCTCTAGCTGATTCTTTTTAGGTTTTAGCAAGCCTGTTCAATTGATGTTTTATCATCTCAAAGTGTTTACACGGTCTGTTTATGGCATTGTCAAGTTCAGTACTAAAGAAATCTTTTTTTGATCTGAGTATGCTTTTGTTGTAAGCATTTCTGGTCTTTCTTAGAAGATGTAAATGGGAGGATGTGGGGTGATGCCTTCATTTCCTTTCAGTGAGTCTGAGGTTTCTCTTTTCATCATTTAGCCACACATTGAACCAAGGATTTTTATCTTTATCATGAATTCGTTTCAGTTTTAGAGGAGCAATCGAGCTGATTATGTTAGTCATTGTAGAGTTATAGTGATCAGTGAGATCATTCACATTATCCATATTGTCCGGTGGGTGAAGCTCCCTCTTACAGCGTGCAATTAGATTTACATTGTTTAAACTTTTGGTATCCCTTACCCAATGTTTATTTTTGAGTGGTTGCAAGTTTTTTTCTTTTTATGAACGGTATTTGGAAGGTTGTGATGTGGTGGTCTGACCAATCACATGGATCAATTGAGCTTATTTTAACAACATTGTCTTTGGAGATGATCCAATCTAAGATAGCACCTTTTGCATGAGGAGGGAGAGAGCAGGCATATGTGAAGGCTAGGGCTTCCAGAAAATCTTTAAGGACATTGATTAAATTGTCTTTAGAGTCATCCCAATGTAAATTAAACTCACCAAGGAATACATCATTAGAATGAAGAGACAAATTAGCTGTGATGATCTCCATTAAATGGTCCATAAACTGAACGTTCTTGCCAGAGGGATGGCAAAATGCGTGAGGTTTGCAATTTTGATTGTCTGTAGTATTAACAGAAAGAGAGAGGTATTCACAAGAATCAAGAGGGTCGGTATGTAACGGAATAACTTGGAGGTCAGAGCAATGAATGAAGGAATACCTCCCCTTATTTTGTTTAACCCGCAAGTCTTATGATGTTGGAGTTGGGAGGGATCAATAGATCCAAGCAAGGAGAAGATGATTCGGTAAGCCACGATTCGGATAGAATTGCCACATCAACTTCATGGTTAATGATGAGATCAGCAATGTCAGAGGCAAGCTTCACAGCTGAGCAACAGTTGCTTAGCAGGCACAGTAGAGGTTTCATAGTGTTGCCATGATATGTGTCTTGATTGAATGAGGTTAAAGAAACCTTTTTTTAGATTATTAAGGTTGAGCTTTCTGTTATTTGGAGCTGAGGTTCTGTTGGAGTTGATAGGGATGGAACTAATTATTTCGCCTCCAGTACTGAGGTTAGATGCCGATTCATAGGAGAGTAGTAAGGCTTGAGTTTCATCATCAGAAAGGTATTTAAGATGATTGCGAGGGCGATGAAGCCTATTAGTAAGGGCCATGGAAGTAGGTTTTAGTTTGGTTTGGAGCTCAAGTAGAAATTCTTGAATTATATTGATTTTGGAGAGAGAGGTTTCTGTAAGCTGAGTAATTTTCTTCATTTCCATTAGTGTGTTTTGAAGGTCATGAGCTAAACTGTTGGTTTGAGATTTAAGTGTATCTGTACACTTAAGAGGAGAGTGCTATAGAAGGGAAGAGAGCAAAAACCCTGGTTTAAGAGTAATGGGTGGCACAGGATCAGTGTGTAAGGGATCAAGTATCACTCCAATGTTAATTTTTTCTTTAATCGAAGGTGTGAGTGAGGAGCCTTTGCGGCAAGTATGTGGGCTGAGTGTGGGAGTGATCAATTTGGGGCGAATTATATTGGGCCTATTACAAAGAATAGTTAAAAGGAGGCTATTAGCGTGTTGTTGCGATTGAGCTAGAGTATACTGATGGCAACTGTCAGGTATACAGAAATAATTAGGGGTAGGGTTAGGCTGCGGGGCCTCTTCCATGATAGATAGGTCAGATCTAGTTGGTAGTCTGTTGGACTGAAGGACCATTTGTGTAGTAGGAGAGCTAGAGATAGGGTTGTTGAGCACGTGATCTTTTAGCGTGGCAAAATAGTTGTTGAATTTCATCAGGTCATTATTGGAAGCTTGAATAAGGACAATGCCGTTCTTGTAGGTGGTAATGGATAGGTCAGCACTTTATCTTTGTGAAGGTGCGATCCGGATCTTAGTACCATAAGGAATATTTCTGATTTCGCTTGAGTTGAATAACTTGGTCATGGCAGATAGCCATTTCACAATTTTTCTGGCGTAAAATATCAAGTCATTAACAATAACGCCTTTTTTTAGGTTGAAGGAGGGATCGGAGATCAGAGTCTCAGAGTAATTCCTCAGTAGGTTGTGTTTGAAGTTTCTTGCTGCATTCCTGGATAGATTGGCAGGGTATAATATGGAGTAGGAGTCACTACCTGCTGGTGTCAAGTTAGCTCCGGGCATATTTGTGTAAAAAAAAAACAGCCCCTCAGGTTATAAGGATCAGTAGGAAAGCAACTCCAAGAACAGTATTATAAGCTCAATTACAGAATTATAAAATGGCCTCCTAATTGCAACATAGGAAAACAGCCAAACGTGGTAGTCCTATCTTTGTGTCATGAGCAGTGGATGGTAAGTCCTCTCACCATTGCTACAGCAGGAGAAGTAACATAGGCGTCTGCCATTTTGAGGGAGAAAGGCAGAGAGGAAGGCAAGAAGGGGGGCAAAATGGCTGGGGCAATACATTTTTGCCAAACGAAAATGAAGTTACTCCATCCTCCAGGGGAAAGAAGAACTCACTGACTTGGCGCCCAATTAGGCATCAGAGCAAAGAAAGCAGCGCACCACAGTCCCTCTCCTTTCACACTGACTGCAGCATGCCAATACCCCAGAAACTCAAAAATGCCCCAAAGCCTCCCAGCAGAGATTCAATCCCTCCCAGCTCTGCTCAGAGCCAGGGGAGCAGGGAACACAGACAACAGCAACAAGAGGAGCGAAGCGCATCCCCGAGGAGCACTGGGCAATCAGGACAGGACCAGCCCAGTGTCAGGGGAGCAAGCAGTAGAGCTGCCCTGCTACGCTCAGCAAGGGAACACTCACTGCCTGCAGAGCCATGTAGCGTGCTCTCAATGGCTCACCAACAATCAGCCTCGGAATCCGCACGGCGAAGGAGGCTGCAAGATCATCGGCAACAGGCAGACCAGCTGTGCTGGACCAAGTTCAAGGTAGGCGCTGGCAGAGCCAAAGCGTGCGCTCCTAGGACAATGCAAACAGACTCGGACCCAGCCCGACGAGGGAGACCGCCAGGATATCGATGATGGGTCGATCAGCCTGCGAGAATCCAGCGCGGAGCTCACAGAATGGCAAACACCCAGGCGGCAGCGAGGCAAATCAGCTTTAGGACAGTCACGGGGAAGCACAGCCGACAGAGAAGAAAGCAACTCGTAAGTTCACCATCAACGCAAATCACTCCTCGCAGTCTCGTATATCGGAGCAGTATTGCCGATGATCAAATGCCACTGTCTGTAGATGACAAGGCAGAAATGGAATTTAAGCAGTTTTGCAATCCCCAGCCTTGGAGCCCTTCCTCGAGCTCCTCATCAGTTGGCGGCCATTTTCTTGAGGAATTAATAAATAGTTTAAAAAACACTTTTTCCATAAAACAAATATATTAAAATACACCTAAAACATTTTATACATGTTTCAATTAAATATAAATATATTACATCACCAAAATATTTACAATCCATCCAATAAAATATATAACTAAAATCATAAAAATGCAATAAAAAATATGTGCATTAACTACAAACATTTAGACAACAACCTATATATTGAGGAGTCTAGTTCCAATGGTGTTTATTAAGTCATGGACACCGGCAAACTGCACTGAAACAAACTTTGTTTCCTCTCCGCCACGCTTTTCATGGCAGAGAGGAAACTTGTTATATGCTTGGCAGGAATGTGGCAGTCCCGCCAAGCATATTACTGCCTCCTGACTGCCGCAACACTGCCAAGGAATGGCGAGTGTCTAGCGGCTGTGGGAGTCCCACTGCCCATATCGTAACCGGGCAGTCGGAAGACCATCACCGCTGCACCCGTGCGAGCCTTGCGGTCTTGGACCGCCAGACTCGTAATTGGGGTCTCAAGGGGTGACATGTACTAATCCCACTCTAATCTAGGCCATTTTGGAGAAGGTGTTGGACAATAAATGTGTGAAATGTACTATTTCACCACAATCTAAAACATTTTATACAAGGTGCTACAAACTAAACATTTTATATACACAATCAATGCTCCACACTAACTCACAATTTTGATCTATAAAATAAACTTTAATTTAATTTAAAAACACACTAACCAAAACTACAAACGAATATATTCATATTTAAACATCAACATATAAAAGAATATTTTTATCGCTATTAAATAATATAGGGCCTGATTACGATGGTGGTCGGATGAGCATCTGACCGCCATCGTTTGCAGGAAGGTAACCACCCAACTAGTAGTTGTGGTTCCATCTGACATATTATGGTGCAACTGCCCTGTAGGCGGTCGGCAACATGCCCTTTTCTATCGCGGCTTGTGCTGCAACCTGGAAAAGGGCCGTAGCACAAGCCACAATAGAAAAGGGCATCTTTGCAAACATCCATGTCCTGTGTGCCAGGCACCACGCCTCATAGCAGAGTCCCACGGGGGATAGGGGCCCTACTAGGGTCCCCCAAAGTCCCTTTCTGCCAGCCTTTCCATGGCAGTCGGTCCGCCATGGAAAGGCTGTCGGAAAGGGACATCGTAATCCCTACAGTGGTACCTGAGCAGGCACCACCACTATTGTAGGGAATACGATCTGACTGACGGGCCGACAGGCTCCTTTAGTGGTTGGAAGCGTCGGTCGGTCCCTCTGACTGACCGCATCATAATACGGCAGTCAGACCGCTCTGCTGGATGTTGGTCGAACCGTCACCGACGGCCTGTCAGTGGTGGGCCGACTGACATCCTAGTGATGGCCATAATTTTTAAAATATTTACAACCATTCTTAAACTTTAAATCTGAAATAAGGGGTCAGATGTTTTTTGCGGTTACAAATAGGAAATCGGTCCGTTTGCGACCCCAAAAAAGGGTCCTGGCATGTACAAATGCTATTTTGCGAGTCAGTGACTCGCAGAATAGCATTTGCGACTCTCGCTATTAGGAAGGGGCGTCCCTTCCTAATAGCGAGTCACAATGGAATGTACCATTGTTTTGTGACCGCATTTGCGGTCGCCATACACTCGCAGTTTACCACCTACTCGAGCAGGTAGTGGTCACAGGGACCTGCTAAACAAGAAGGTTAGACATGGGTGACACTTAGTTATCTCAAGAAATGGACACATTCATTGTAGAAGCCATTCTTCATTGTAAAGTCTGTGGTAGCCCTGAAAGTTGAACCATTTGTGTTTGTTTGTCAGCAGGCCAAAAGTAATTGTGTCCTTGTTTATCTATTTGTGCTTTTCACACTGAACACACTTATCCACTTTTTTAGGTTGAGCCTAGCGGCAGCACGCATGCACAGACCCCCCGGACCCCGACCACAGTTCAGCGATTCCATCGCTGACTTCGTCAGCACACACGCCATCGCCTCCACGGACTACATCCTCCTCGGGGACCTGAACTTCCACCTCGAGAACAACAAGGACACCAACTCCACCACCCTGATCGACAACCTCGCCACCCTCGGACTCAGACAGCTCGTGACTACACCCACCCACGCCGCCGGCCACACGCTAGACTCCGTCTTTTCCGCAAGCCCACACGTCTCCTTCAACCACACCTCCGAACCCCACTGGACTGACCACCACTGCATCCACTTCACCTACAGGAAGCCCACCACGCGCCACCGCACCGAACAAATGCCTCGCCGCTGCTGGAGCAGAGTCACTGAAGACCAGCTAACCACAACCCTCGCCCTGAGCCCACCCGCCGAACCCTCCGACACCGCCGCCCGCAACCTCAGACAGTGGATCGACGACTGCGCCAACACCCTCGCCCCGCTCAAGAATCCGCCCAACAGCCACACCAGCAAGAAAGCCACCTGGTTCACCGAAGACCTCCAGGCCTCCAAACGAACATGCCGAAAACTGGAGAAGTTCTGGCTCCACGAACGGACAGCGGACAGCTACGCCGCCCACAAGAGCGCCACCCGCAGTCACCATCACCTCATCAGATCCGCCAAAAGGGCCTCACTCAAAGACCGCCTAGACAACAACGCACACAACAGCAAAGAGCTCTTCAACATCGTGAAGGAACTCTCCAACCCCAGCTCCAACACCAACGACATCCAGCCGTCGCGAGACCTGTGCGACTCACTGGCCACCTTCTTCCACCGCAAAATCGCCGACATCCACGACAGCTTCAACACCACGACCGCCCCGGCAACCACCGAGACCACTGCCCCCACAACCACCAACCGCCTGCTCTCCTGGACCAACATCAACGACGAGGACACCAGCGAGATCATGAACACCATCCACTCCGGTTCACCGCTAGACCCGTGCCCTCACCACATCTTCAACAAAGCCAGTACAGCCATCGCGCCCCATCTCCGGAAAATAATCAACATCTCCTTCGAGACAGCAACCTTCCCGGAAAGCTGGAAGCACGCCGAGATCACCGCCTTACTCAAGAAACCCAAGGCAGACCCCAAGGACCTCAAGAACTTCCGACCCATCTCTCTGCTCCCGTTCCCCGCGAAGGTCACCGAGAAAATCGTCAACAAACAACTGACCCGCTACCTCGAGGAGAACAACATCCTGGACCCTTCCCAGTCCGGCTTCCGCAGCAACCACAGCACCGAAACCGCCTTCATCGCCGCCACCGATGACATCAGGACCCTGCTAGACAACGGAGAAACAGCAGCCCTCATCCTCCTGGACCTATCAGCCGCCTTCGACACGGTCTGCCACCACACACTACGAACACGCCTTCACGACACCGGGATCCAAGAGAAGGCCCTGGACTGGACCACATCCTTCCTTTCCGGCAGAACACAAAGCGTCCGCCTCGCCCCCTTCCGATCCAAGGCCACCAAGATCATCTGCGGCGTACCCCAAGGCTCCTCCCTCAGCCCAACGCTGTTCAACATCTACATGGCACCCCTCGCCCACGTCGCCCGACAGCACAACCTCAACATCATCTCCTACGCCGACGACACCCAGCTGATCCTCTCCCTCACCAAAGACCCTCACACCGCCAAAGCCCACCTCCACGAAGGAATGAAGGCCGTCGCCGAATGGATGAGGACCAGCCGCCTGAAGCTGAACTCGGACAAGACGGAGGTCCTCATCCTTGGTTCCAAACCCTTCAGCCTGGGACGACTCCTGGTGGCCAACATCACTGGGAACAGCCCCGCCACCCACCGACCACGTACGCAACCTAGGGGTCATCCTCGACCCCACCCTCTCCATGACTAAGCAGGTCAACGCCGTTTCCTCATCCTGCTTCAACATCCTCCGAATGCTCCGCAGGATCTTCAAGTGGATCCCCACCGAAACAAGAAAAACAGTCACCCAGGCCCTCGTCACCAGCAGGCTGGACTACGGAAACGCCCTCTACGCAGGAACGACGGCTAAGCTCCTGAGACGGCTGCAACGCATCCAGAACGCCTCTGCACGTCTTATCCTCGACATCCCCCGACGCAGCCACATCACACCCCACCTGAGAGACCTGCACTGGCTCCCTGTCAACAAGAGGATAACCTTCAAGCTCCTCACCCACGCACACAAAGCACTCCACAACTCCGGACCAGCCTACCTCAACAGACGACTCAGCTTCTACACCCCCACCCGCCAGCTCCGCTCGACCAGCCTCGCCCTCGCCACAGTCCCCCTCATCCGGAAAACGACCGCCGGCGGCAGATCCTTCTCCCACCTCGCCGCCAAGACCTGGAACACCCTCCCCACCAACCTCCGACAGACCCAAGACCTACTGGCCTTCAGAAGACTCCTCAAGACCTGGCTCTTCGATCAGTAGCAGCACCACCCCCTCTTCCCCCAGCGCCTTGAGACCCTCGCGGGTATGTAGTGCGCTTTATAAGTGACATGATTGATTGATTGATTGACTGCTCGCTCTGGGAGACTGCTGTAGTAGAGTATAGGAGAGAAGCCGCGCCCACTCTCCTCCCATATTTTTCATTGGCTTGTGTCATTGTCTTTCGTAAATGCTGCCTTCTGATTCGTTAATAGGCTTGTTAGTCCCTCCATAGTACGGCCTTGTCTTCATTCGTACCCTCCCATGGCGACTGGCCCCTTAACTTTGGTTGTTTCACGGGACCTGTTATTTAGCCTCTAAGCACTATTTACTTTATTGAGTTTCTCTTACTGCAGGCCGGACATGCGCTGCTTCAGCTGAAACCCCTTGTGTTTTTTTGAGCAGCACGAGCAGCAACCGCTTGTGTTTTTTTAAGCAGCACGGCCGCCCCGTAACACGGGCGCCTGCTTTTAATCACTTTAACCCGGCATTATCTCGTGTCTGTTTCAAACCCCCCCAAGTAAAACGGATTTAGAAATAATAAGCGAATTAAGTCTTGTGAATTCCAGGTAGCACATAATCCTGTGCTAATAGGCTGAAGCTGACAACAGCACATCTGTGTTACATGTCATCTGTACTAAAGCCATGTGAGGGGTTGTTTTCAAAAGCTTGTTTTATTAACAACAACACCACCACCACTACCATCACCACCAATACCACCACCATCAATACCACCACCTCCACCAATACCACCAGTACCAATACCACCACCACCAATACCACCACCACCGCCAATACCACCACCAATACCACCACCAATACCACCACCACCGCCAATATCACCACCACCGCCAATACCATCACCACCAATACCACCACCAAAAATACCACCACCAACACCACCAATACCACCACCACTACCACCACCAATTCCACCACCAATACCACCACCAATACCACATATACTTATTTACACACATACACACATATATTTGTGTGTTGATGTACACATATCTAAATTCAAACTATGATTAAAAAGATTCATTTTAATTTATATAATAATTTTCTATTTTATTACTTGACAAATATACCAAGTATATACAAATATATATATATATATATATCATTCACAATCGTTTCACCGGTTTCCCACAAACGATGCCAGGGCCACGAATATTCCTTTTCAGCGTGTTTTTATTTTCCTTCAAGCCAAGTCACTCGACGCGTTGCAGAGACAACCTCCTTGTTCACGAGTAGATATACATATATACACATATAAAAATTATTTACAAGTAAAAACTATAACAAATAAACTGGATTTTTAAAAAAAACATTGCCAATTTAATTATACATAAAAAGTAAACAATAAAAAATAATACGTTTTAAAATATCTTAAAAATAACATACATTTCTTAATATAAAAATTATAAAATTAAATACACAAACACATAATATTATATATTTAAACAAAAACAATACTAACAAAAATTTAACATTTCAGAAATAATAAATATACTATTCCCACTCCACTCTGTGCAATAGAAGGAAAAGCGCTTGACTGCGGAGGGGTAAAATTTACTATTCCCACTCCAGTCTTTGCAACAGGAGGGAAAGCGTTGGTCTCAGGAGGGGTAACATTTTCTATTCCAAACTCCAGTCTGTGCAACAGTAGGGAAAGCATTGGATTCAGGAGTGGTAAAATTTACTATTCCCACTCCAGTCAGTGCAACAGTACGGAAAGCTTTGGACTGCAGAGGGATAAAATGGACTATTCCCACTCCAGTCTGTGCAACAGAAGGGAAAGCATCAGACTCAGTAGTGGTAAACTTTACTATTCCCACTCCAGTCGTTGCAACAATAGGGAAACCATTGGACTCAGGAGAGGTAAAATATACTATTTCCACTCCAGTCATTGCAACAGTAGGGAAAGCGTTGGACACAGGAGGAGTGAAATTTACTATACCCACTCTTTCCTAAATGAAAAACTCTTTCCAAAATTAAGGCTCACCTTAGTTCCAAAGATCGACGTAGAAACAAACAAGAGTTTGCAGATGCAAAAAGGAGAGAGGTTCCTTACCGTAGTTCAAAGGAACACTATCTTTTATTAATTGTTTTTACTGTGCATCAGGGTTTTTCTATGAAGCAGGATACTTTCTTTGGCATGCTCTGCCGACAAGACACTTTTAATTAGCATCTCTTTCCTTCTCAGAAATACTCTTTTTTCTTCAAGCGTGAGCAAGCGCTGAACAGAGATACTCTTTTGTCTTCAAGCGCGAGCAAGCACTGAATGGAGACACTTCTTGATAAAAGTCTATAAGGAAAATTTCGCTCAGAGGCAGCGTGAAGCCAAGACGCTACCTGCGCCACAGGTTTGTCAGCTGAAGTGCGCTGTTCTTTTCTGGCACACATGTATTATTTTCGTTGCTCTCGCACGAGCACAAAAGCTAGACTCCATCTCGGGTCTTTTCTTTTTTGGTGGCTGCCATCTTGGATTTCTTATTTCTGAACACTTGCATAGACTTTCACAATTTGCCTGAACAATTGATCTTGAATAGGTTTACATAATTTCCAGTAGCGGTACAATTGTGCTCTAGTTAATTTAGAATTTTTCGTAGGTTTAACCCTTATTGCACCAGTACTTGCATTGGCATTAGTGACACCTTGTTAAGGTGAAGTCACAAGCAAAACCTAAATTAACCTATTCTCACCCTCAGGTAGCTAGGCACAGAGCAGTCAGGCTTAACTCAGAGACATGTGTAATGTATTTGTTCAACACTTCAAACAGAAACACAGTGCAATTGCACCAAAAAAGGATCCCACACCAGAGTTAGAAAAATAGGGCAATTTCTTATAAATATAACAATACCAAAATGACAAAATTCCCAACTGAAGTAATGCAGGGTTAAAGATTTTATTGAAAAGAGCGTCAAAGAGCACAAAACACGAACTGTGGAGATCTGGTCACGCCGACCGTGATGGAGCGCGGGCCAGCTACAGGGAACTAGTTAGGCTCGCTGAACAAGAGTACCTTAAATCCTAGTTTGTGGAGTGTTGCGAGGTCCTGCGTCGAGGATGCGTTATGCAGCCGATGTGATGCACTGGTTCAGAGGAGCTGCAATGCGAGATCCTGCGTCATTGTCAAGGATCCCGTTTACCGAGGATTTACAATTTGAGGGCCTGCGAGAGCCTCGCACAGTGGTGGTTCCTATGTGGGTTGTGAGGTCAATGTAGAGTGCTTGCACTGGGAGAATCCTCGCAACAGAGGCAATGTGCCAGTTCTGAAGGCAATTAAGGGTGGGCGGAGTTTGCGTAGTAGTACTCCGCGAAATTTCACAGAGTTACTAGAACACTCTGTGAAAGTCCGCGGAGTTCCGTGACTGGTAGAGTCACTCATTGCCCCCCCCCTGACACCCCAGCACCCCCCTGCTAAACCCCCGGCCCCATCCCACTAAAATCCGGCCCACCCTCCTGCTCCCCCTCCAGCTAAACCCCCCCACCCTCCTGCATAGTAAGGCCTGCTGCCCAGGAGACTTACCTTCTTCCTCCCAAATTGGTGTCCTGCCTGCCTCTGCTGCTGTGGCTCCACTTGCCTTCCGCTGCACTCCTACGGTTCAATTAAAATTAACAGGAAGAACTGCAGTGTGCATGGCGTACTGCGTGACAGCATGCCTGACCCTATCATGGGATTTGATAGGGTCAGGCATGCCTTCACGAAGTTAGCCATGCGTACTGCACTTCTTCCGGTTAATTAATTGAACCGGAGCAGGGCAGCGGAAGGGGAGTGGAGCCACAGCAGCAGGAGCAGGCAGGAGTAGGACACAGATTTGGCTGGCGGAAGGTAAGTCTTACTCCGCTCGGATTGCGGAGTTTTGGAAAGCTTCGCACTCCAAACGGAGTGCGGAGTTTTAAAACTCTGCAAACTTCGCTGGCGGACTGGAGTTATTTGCCCAGACTTAAAAGCAATGCACTGCTTCTGTGGGGGATGCACTGCAGACTAGATGCATTGGTTCTGCTAGATCCACAGATGGGCTAGTAGAGCACTTTCCGGCCCACTTCCAAGGGCCCAGGATTAGGATGGCACCACTTGAGAGGGTAGGACTCACAGATAACAGAGGTCAGATGCTGGTTTCAAGGTTGTTGGAGCCTTCTGTCCCTGAGGCTCTAGTCATGAGGCCAGACAACTATCCCCTGGAGTTACTCTGGGGTCCTGGCTTCAATAGTTGCAGATCCAGTCCTTCTCAACCAGGCAAGAGGGTAGCAGGCAGCAGGTCATCACAGCAGGATAGCAGCCCTTCAGAGCAACAGTCCAGAGCAGAGAAGTGGCAGTCCTTTCAGCAGCACAGCAGTCCTTCTTCCTGGCAGAGTATCCAGACATCTACTGAAGAGTTGGTGTCTGAGATTCAATACTTATTCCCAGCTCTGCCTTTGAAGTGGGAGAAGCTTCTAGAGGTTTCCTTTTGAAGTGCACAGGTGTCCTGCATTCCTGGTTCTGGCTCCAGACTCATTATAGACGGTAGGCAGTCCCTTGTGTAGAGACAGGATGCAGCCTATTCAAGTGTAAGTAAATGCTGTAAAACTGGAAAGATGAATGATTCTGTTAATCTCCTGTTGTTCTCTAATCTTAGCAATATTATATGATTACTAGATGCATGGTTGGAATTTCTAGCTTATGTGCCCCTACTGCATTTAATTTATTCTGCAAATTTCTAATCTATTTTATTTGGATATTAATTGTGCCTGCTTATCCCTTGCTCACTTTGCCACTGGATTTGAACTAGCTTGGCTGATGAGGGGTGTTACCCCAAAACCGGTCCCAGGATGCTTGTTTCCGGTACAGTGAAGACCTGGCTTGGCAGTTCGGGCTGGACTATTCCCATAAGGAATAGGGTCAAGACTGATTTGCATATGGTTTGGTCTGAACTGGGGTGGCGAAGTGAGCTAAAGAACGATGATGGATTCAACCCAGATCTGTGACTGGGGGTGAGTGTCTGAAAAGTTTCAGCGCTCCGTCCATTATCTCCTTGTGTTTGCTTTGTTCACCCTAAGTTGGCAGGGTATGCCCAGACATGGGTCCCTTGCTCACTTTGCCACTGGATACAAGCTAGCCTGGCTGATGAGGGGTGTTAACCCGATACCGGTTCCAGGATGCTTGTTTCCGGTCCAGTGAAGACCGGGGTTGGCAGTTCGGGCTAGACTATTCCCATGAGGAATAGGGTCAAGGCTGATTTGCATATGGCTGAGTCTGAACTGGGGTGGCGAAGTGAGCTAAATAACGATAATGGATTCAACCCAGATCTGTGACTGGGGGTGAGTGTATTAAAAGTTTCAGCGCTCCGTCCAACATCTCCTTGTGTTTGCTTTGCTTATCCTATAAGGCTTGTTTTATTATAGGTTGATAGTGCATCATTTGCTCATATACCATGTTTTAATATGAATTGAAATATGTAGCTGCTTTTAGTAAATGTGCAATACAATGCATATGCTATTTCTTGCATTTTACATCATTAGGCCTTTTTTACCTTTCACAATAACATGAAAAGTGAATTTAAGTCTGATACTGAAGGATCTTTGGGGAGAGACATCTTCGCTTTGAGCGAGCTGCATACTGAAACATGTCAACTGAAGGTTACAGGCTTCTGGAGCCTTCCAATTATGTACTTGCATAGCTCGGAACACCATAAAAGAGACAAGATGACAATTTCTCAAAGCACACTAGCTGATTGGAAGAAACCTTGTTATCCAGCCAACATATGCATGTTGAGACCATATGGAGTTAATAATATGATAGATGTAGCCAAGGGCTAGCAGTGGAGGGATGCCATCATAGGCTGGTTTTATCACTTCATGCTTACATTCAATAAACCCCTTCCAAAATGTTGCTTTTCTTCTCAATATACTGTTTATTTACCTGTTTAGTAAGAACAACTATGTTCACTTTTATACTAACATCTTTTCATATAGTCTGCAGTAGATTAAGGCATTTGTTTTTAATAAAGTCTTTTTAAATATAATGTTTGGATTTCTTGGGTGTGTCCATCCATTGGGAAAAGAAGCTCAGGAACGCACTTATAAAATAATCATGTAGTCTTACAGGACTGATTGGTGCCTTATGTGCACCATCCTTGATTAGGCCATCAGATACATGTGGGCAAAAGCCTGCCTGACTTCCTGGCTCCATTTGGTGAGACGACTCTAGCTTGCACTTTCCATGGGTTTTGGATGTCCAAATCTAGGCCCTATTACCTCGTAAACCTACAGAAATGCATTAATACATGACATTTGCAAATACATATGCAATGTTCCACCCTATGTTGTCATATGGCACCTTACTAGAGTATAACCCCAGTCTTAACAGTTCAGATAACAGTAGTTGTTTTCAAATACAAAACAACTTTAGAATACTTCTGCATAATAACTTTGTAGAATGTAATCTGTTTTAAGAGTTCAGATAAAAATTCAAGAGAAAAGTTCAAAGTTCATTTTAATCAACAGCACAACTTCAGGACACTTCTCTGTGATCCCATGCTCCAAACCCCAATCCTTTACATAGCAAAAGGGAAATACAGAATACATCTACCAATGTCCTGACATCAGCAATGATGCTGCAAGGCTTCCTGGTAAAGGACACTGTGAACCACAATTAAGGTTGTATCAGATAACACAGGATGGTGACATTCTTTCAGGGAACATACACAAGTTTGTGGCCTGCTAGAACTGTAATTCACAGCCAACACGCTACTGCACAGCATGTTGTCTGCGCATATGCAGCTTCAGTCCAGGCAGCAAGGCTCCCAGTGTGAGCACATTTGGAGTACGGCCACCACATACATTGGCCAAACAGAGCAGTAAGCAGAACCTTCAGCCCTGCATCCTAACACAAACATTTGTTGTTAGCAGACTATGTACAGTACATGTTCATATTTAGTAAATTCTGTGGGTTTTTTGCTCAAAGATTGATCATCTCTCTCAAGATACTCTAGATGTCTGAGAAATCAGCATCTTCCACTGTTATGCCTTCTTCAGCATCATACTTTTAGGGATGAAATGCTTATTCACTTTGGCCAACCTGCATCCAGTCGCGGCTCCTGGCGGGAGTGCTGCGGGCGGTGGGGTGGGGTGGGGGAGGGGCAGCGTGGGGGTAGTAAACTCCGGCATACGGCCGAACGGAGGTAAGTACATAAATAAATAAATAAAATGAATTACATTGCGCGCGCCGCATCGCCATTTGGCGTTGCAGCGCGCGCAATGTAATTCGTTTTATTTATTTATGCCATGCTGATGAGTTTTGGCCACTATTCCATTTGCAATGGCTTTTGATCTACTATGAATCTTCTTTGGTCATCCAAGATCTCCTGTAACGTATTTTCTATTGGCATAGTTGACATTTGCTCCTCCTGAGCTTCCTGCATCAGAGGGCTTAAAATAATCCTTAACTCCCTAAACAAAAGTCAGCAGACATGATGTTTCTAGTGATGCTGCTGGTGCTGATTTTCTTTTATCACTGTTTGATGGTGCTATGTGACATACTGCTTGAGTTACCACCATGGTCTGCAGAGGCTCTTGAGGAGAGCAGTTTGATTATTTTTCCCTACCCTTGAACTTGCAGTTTCTCATCTTCAAGTTCAGATAGTTTCTTGATGCTCAAACTCTTATGAAAAGGGATATCTAGCACTCCGTAAGAAATAAAGGTAAACGGTCAATGTTTGCACCATGGATCCAATTTAGTGGCACAGATGTATCCTTCAGAGGATGTGATTTGAATTAGACTACTTCTATCTTTATGAGATAGTTCTGCACAATAAGTTTGATGAAATTAGCTAATCAGAGCTCATAGACATATCCTACATCTTCCATGGCTTTGACAATTTTACTGCCTTTGTCAGTGGCAACAAATCCAGTACTGAGACCCCTGGGTTTAAGTCATTCATAGACTTTGGTATTGAATTCTCCCAGTATGTTGGAAGCTGTGTGTGGTTTCCTCATGGAGAACATTGCCATTGTTGCATGCCAAAGAATGAACACAATCAAAAGCAGCAGTACTGGTAGCACCAGTTAATAGCGTTGGCTTAACCTCCATGAAGGTGATCCACTGTGCCATAATGACCTAATAGTGTGCTCCTTGACTAATAGTCAGACATTCCTCCCCTAATGCCAAATAAAACTAGAGGAGGTTAAGCATCCACATTTTGGCCAGTTTCCATTGTAAAAATGGACCAGATTATGTTTTTTTGCCATGGCCCTTCTTTGCTAAGCTTAGGTCCTTATTAAGACTTTGGCGGACAGGATACTCAGTCACAAACATGGCAGACACCCCATCCGATGTAGTACCAGTGCATTATAGTCTATGGCACTTGTAATACAGTGGACAAGATATCCGCTATGTTTGTGAAGGAGCATCCCATCCGCTAAACTATAACTAAGGCCCATTGTCTTTTTTTGACTGGCCCACCTCAAGTGACTTCTGTGCGGTAAGGCTGCTTGGACCATTTGAGGTGACTATGATATGCACCACTTGCTTATGTCAGGTTGAGGCTGCTGCTGGCATTGAGTGCATATCATGCACAATCAACTTCAACATCATCATCATTTCCTTCTATCAGTTTATATTCTTCTGGCGGAACAGCACCCATATCTCTTAGGAGCTTTCCTCATATGATTAGATGTTTGTTTTTCATATGGGGAAATGGGCCTTGGTGTAAAGATGTCAGCTTTCTGTTGCACAATGCATTGGTTTGCAGCAAACTGAGCAATCTGCAATGTGTCCTTCGTTTGTACTAATTGTTAACAAGTCCAAAATCAAAGAGAATAGTTTCATTACAGAGCCAAACCTGATAGTACTTGTTGTGGAGCTAGCCTATGTTTGCTTTTGCTTGGGGTTGGTTGGAAGGAGGACTACGGTGGAGGTTACTCTTATTATTTTTGTGAATTTTGAGAAGATGGAGGCAGGTGGTGCTGCTATAGGAGCAGGGTGTATAGAGATGATTTGCACCTCCACAGTTCCTGTCTTGATGCAGACAATGTCTAAGTCATTTCTCACTGTCCTGGAACTTTCTTTTTGCTTCGTCTCCCATGGTGTGGCTTGCGATCCACTCCAAGTCCCCATCATCTGAAGGGAGGCTTGGAGAGGATGAGGAAGTTGGCCTGCTTTTTCTTGGGGTGGGAGATGATGAGTAAGAAAGAAGAGAAACTTTGGCATTCCGCTCTGCAGCAAGTGCAATGTCCTGCTGTGCTGCAAGCCCATATCTGGAGCCATTGCAGGGCCCATGGGACTCATATGAGAGTCAGGGGTGGCTGGCACAATTGATTAAATTAATAAAGTGCAATAGCATGGCCTATGGACTACAACCAGGCCACAAAACCAATATTATTAACCATATGAAAAAAGAACAATAAGCATAGAATATGCTGGCTCCTAAAGGGCCTTAACAAATGTTCACAACCAAAGTCTTTTAAAATTGGCAGAAAATGGTTAATGATCAACTAACACACGCACACACTGATTACACAAAATCACGGACAAACACATGGCAATGAAGGAGGAGGCAAGGGGGACAAAGTGAAATGGCCACCTAGCAGAAGTTAGCTTTACCAGATGGTGGACAAGCATATGACAAGAAAGGAGAAGCCATGGAAGGAAAAAAGGAAATGGCTGCCTGTCCTCTAATTCCTCCAGTTTTACTTTATCAACAAACACATGCAGTATTGCAGGGCAGGATTGCATAAATATATGCCCAAAATGGGGCTACGCTCATCCACAGGCCGAAGCACCATTAAAGCAGCAATGATAATGTAAAACATCAAATAAAGATAAAATTATAACATCTCTATGAGACCTACAAAGGAACCATAAATCACTTAGGACAGCACAGCAACATGAAAACTTGGAACCATGAATTAAAATAACATTTAAAAATGCCCCTAAAAGAAACAGTCTCAGGCCAAGGAGATTGGTTCGCTGCCTGCGTTTGGATCCCCCCATCTTCCACATCCCGCCACCAACAGTCCCATGCAGACAAAAATCCCATGAATGTGACATGAATTTAAGGCCAATTTAGGGCTATCTACAGGCCCCATAATGTCTCTGGCACAGATTTAGAAATATGTAAAATTTCTAAGAAAGCATCTATGGCCTACAGCAGACTAGGCCCCAACAGTAAAAATAACAAATGTATAATAACAAATATGAAGAAAAACAAAGAATGGGGTGGAATTTCCTCAGACCTCCCTACCACAAAATGCACATTGCCATTTCATAATTATCCCTCAGTTCCCTCGTTGGCCTGGCCTGCATTCCCTAGTCCAGATTCCAGGCTCTATTGCGAAAAAAATAATATAAAATAACTCCAAAAAAAGAAGAACAAGCATTTGCAATGCAATAGGTCTCGCATTTTTGAGATTTTGAGCTATTGGCATAGTAGATGACAATGCCTTTTATTTATGTTTTTAAAAAACCTGCAATAATAAAAGGCATTGTCATTTACCTTACCAGTAGGTCAAAGTTTCGAAAATGCGAGACCTATTGCATTGCAAATGCTTGTTATCTCTTCCTCCGACAATGGTTCATTAAGTGGGACCCTTTCCCCTCTATCCAGCAACTCCATGTCAATGCCAATAAGATATTTTTCCTCGTCCTCTTGTCAAATGTTATGTGTGTAGAGTAAAATTCTTCATAACAAGCGTAACAAACACCCGGACCATCTTGGGGCATCATTTTCAGGTTTTCCATCTTATCTCTCATACTTGCTATAATGTTAGATCTGAGGTGATATTTAAGCAGCGATGCCAAGTTCTACACATTCTTCCCCATATTGTTGAGCCTGCGTTCCTTACCCATAAACTGTACTTCACTCTCTGCTGTTTCCTTGAAAGATGCCAGTCTGAGACTGAACTATGACAACTCGGCAGCAGTCCTGTCCACAGTCATTTTTCCATCTAAGTGACTTAGCTGTTTCTCTAGCTGGGATGAATGAGTGTGCATGGCTTTTAGAATCCCTGCTTGGGTGGATATACTCCCCCCTCGGATAACTGCTTTAAAGGCCTCCCACAGACTGGCTCGTGTTTCTACTGTATTGGGATTCAAGGTGAAGGATTCCGTTATCTCACAGGATATCTCAGATCTAAAAGCTGTGTCATGTAGAACCCTAGAAGGGAACCTCCAAGAGAGTATTCTGTCTTTTTGTTCAATAAATGTGACATGTAATACAACCGGGTAGAGCGGGGTAAGTATTTTCCCTCCTGTATCCAGGCCATAGGCCCCTGTGAACGCAGCCTAAAACCTATTATGGAAAAGGAGGCATGATCTGATGAGCAGAACAAGTATATTCTCTCAATGCCTTTTTAGCTCGCACGGGGTCTTGGAGTTTCAACATCCCTGTCGCTCCTGAGGTTCGCACCCATTTACCCTAGATTGTGTTGGGGTCTGTAGTACTCCATCAAGACCAGTGTCCAAGACCGGATTAAAACTACCTCACCATATTTGCTTACAGTGTAAATATTTGGACCATATATATTTATTAGGATGACTGGTTGATCGTATAGGTGTCCTATTACCACTAAGGGGCCGATTCCGATCTCGGCCGGTAGGGCACCGAATCGGATTCGGCTTAACCGGATCCGATTCGGAGCCCTCTTTCCCGACCGATTCGTACTTGCGTCCGGCCGAGCGAGTACGATGCGAGCGCATGCAAAATCGCCGACCGACTTGTTCGCGGGTCCGAAGCGCTCCGACCGACTCGCACGGACACGACGCGCACCGCGCGATGGAGACGTTCCCCGGCCGGGCAAGTACGATGCGCGCCGCGAGCAGTCCGACCGACTCTCGCTGTCCGGCTCGAAAGAGCAGTCGGAGCCGCACTTTGGGGGTCCGTGTCGGACCCCCCTGTACACGTAGCCGCGCGAGTCGCACACAGGGGGGACCCATGGGTCGCCCCTACCTGTGCATGTACGCCGCGAGTCGCTTCGAGGCGTACCCGCTGTAAGGGGCACCCTTGTTCGCCTCGCACCCATTGGGTCAATGGGAGCCCGCGTACGCGTTGTACGTCCGGCTCCCATTGACTCACTGGGAGTCCGACCGACTCGAGTCCGATTGCATGTGTGCGCATCGTACTCGTTCGGTCGGACTGGCAGAGTCCGATTCGGTCGGAAATCTCTCCGGGTCCGGCTCGGTCGGAGAGATTTCCGGCCTGAATCGGAATCGGCCCCATAGTATCTCCTTTCCGGGTCTCTTATTGCTTCCTTGTGTTTATAATCTACCATTCTATTTATCAAAATGACCACACCATGTGCAAAGGTGCTGTGTGCTGCATAGTATTCATGTAGTCTCCACTTACTTATTGTTTTATATTTCTTTATTAGTTTCAGTGACACATGTAACATGCAAAAAGAATACAATGAGCACTCACCCGTGTGTGCTACCTGTCAATGAGCTGACCTATTGCATTGCCTTTCAAATGATTTTGTTGATTTTTTTAGTCTATGTTCCAAACTTACTGATTTTCCAAAAATGTTACTGGCATGGAGATAAAAAATACTAGTCATGCCAGTTAAATTCTGATAAGGTGGCAACCTCAAGGCACTCAAGGAGTGTAGCATGGATCCCCCGGACTGCGCCTGAATAACTTCTAAAAGATCCAGTGGGTCATTTACTCACCCCGGATTACTTGAATCATTTAAGAGGCCTACTCTCCTGAATTAACAATAGCCACGCTGCAACCCAAGTGCGGACCATCGTCCAAGGGGCTGTATCCTGACTTTGCTTGGTTGCCTCCCTTCCCCCTGTCTTGAGGAAGACCCGCCAGCAGAGGATGTAAATTACCCTCTATGCGCCAGGGTCGAAACGTTGACATTTTCCCCTAGTGGGCCTGTACCTGATGCCACCCCAGCCCTGCCTATTTCACAGATGATAACTCTCTGTGCATCTTCAGAAAATCGCAAACCAAAAAAGTTTTGGAACTCTATATGAGGGACAGGCCTAATTGTGAATTGGTGTCATTCTAAACCATAGCCAGTTTGCTAATAGATAACGAAGCATTAATTGACTGTGTTTTTGAAAATCCAGACTTTATTCCCTTCTTTCATATCTGTCCTATTCACGAGCACATTTTTCCCCTTTTTCACACTCCGTTTGGAGCAACCTTTCTGTTGAAAGTATTTATTTACTGTGATCTGTTATAAAAGCTATTGAAAATAATAAACAATCACCATTGTAGATATATTGGATGCCATTGTGTCATTTGAGGATGTACAGATTTGCATATTGGAGAATTAGATGTGTACCACTGATCCTATACTAATCATATACATATCTGATGTGTTGTTTTGAATAATGAATGTTTTCTTAACTAGACTGTAACGAATGATAAGTCTGGGACCATTGTTTCTCTATACCAACCTCAAGGCACAAGCGGCTACCAAGACTGGATCAGGATCAGGTACCGAAATCCGCCCAAGAAAATGTTTTAGCTGTTTAGCTGCCATCCTTATATTGTACCATTGGGGCCCGTGGGGGGTGGGGGGAGGCAGGAGAAGAGCAACAAGGGTTAGAGATTTTTCTTTTAATGTAGCCAAGCAACGCTTCTTAAAGAACATTTTTCGAAATTTACTAGCTAAAATAGGTTTGACTTTTTCCATGCAGTTCTTAAGAGAAACTTGTGATATATTCCAGTGCTCTTCAGAGCCTGGCAAGGTACCAAGGAGCAGAGTTCTCCGCAGCTGCAAATCATGCAGGTGCCTTTGATAGGATTATGTTCTTTATTTCCATGCCATGCTTCGCCACTCCCTCACCTAATGTCAGAAGCATCCTTAAAGGCCACAGGGAGAGATTCAAGCAGTGTTGGGGATGCAATCTCCATGACGTCCAGCACCTCCCGAACCAGCCCTGTAGTTCTGCTTTCAGATGATGTTGGAACAACTGGATTTTGTACTTGAAAGGGAAGCTGAGTGACAGGGCTCAAGTCAATCCCCACTTGCCCAGGGTCATCTCTGAGTACCATGCCCCCGGACATCCCAGAGGCTGATGAACTAGCTGCTACGAGGGCTGGTACCATCTGCCCTTGCCTACGTGGGCATCTTTACCATCTTCGGCCCTCACTGAAGGTCCCACCTTGATGACATCAGGATTGTGCTCATAGGGTGACGGACTTGGGGCCGACAACGATGTGAATGAAGTGCTAAGGTTTAAAACAGTGTTACTTCTCCTGAGCCCCAGGGCCTGCATCCCCCACAGTGCATGGGGACCATGAGCTCCTGGTCATCGTGCCCCCCGTCCCCCTTAGGGTCCTTTATTTTCCACCCTGAAAGCTAGTCTGGTTTTGAGGGTCCGCTCAAACTATTTCACAAGGGGCCTCGTCAGGATTCCTAACGCACCTCACGTGCCCCAAACACATATTTATATCAAGCCCTCACCAGATATTATTTCAGGGATTAATTAATTCTTAGTATTGTCATGGCTGCAGCCACCCGCACCCTGACACGGTTGTTGAAGACGTCCACAGGCGTACAGTGGGGCCCTACCTGGCAGCACAGTATGGCGGCCCTAAGAAGCCCAAATGAGGGCCAGTGGATCAGCCCCCACCTGGGGAGGACCATCACCCGGACACATGCTTGAGATATTGGGGTGGGGCGGTCCACATTTAAATCCTCAGTGAGTCAAAGGCTCGCCGCCAATATGTTTATACATTTGAATGCCATCAAATGCCATCTCGGACATCCATCCTTCCGAGGACAATAAACTGGGAACCGATAAATCGGATTACTGTTTACAAGGCTGAGAGAGGCAACGTTTCATTCAAACACAAGTGATTGCGTTGTGAGGAGCGGGTAATGTGTCGAGGAAGAGGGAAAAGTGGTGATGTACCTGCACTTACCACGCACAGAGACCAGCTGACGTCAGAGTCCCTGGACAATGCCAGAGCGCCCCTAAAATGTGCAGACAAGTGGAGGCGTTCGGCAGATGTCTAACAAACGATCTGGCAGTGCCTGCTGGTGCCCCCCAGACACACCCCTGGGGGTGGCGGGCCAGGGTGTCTCGGCTCCCGCTGCCAAGTACGCTGAAAGGCGGGCCTCCCCATTCCAAGGAGCTCCCCCTTCCCGCCACGCAGAGCCTCCGCTCCCAGACGGCAGGCTGCGCCCCCGGATGAAGCCATCTGCTCCGGGGGAGGCTTTGACTATAATCAGGGAGATCTTGTTCCGTGGATCCATAATCGGTGAGTCCGCCGCGGCCCCCGCACCCCGAGACAGGCTGTGCGGACAGAGAGGAGAGAGGCGAGGCTGCGTGCAGCACGGAAAGGGGGGGGCACTGCAAACTGGTCGGTGAGAGAGCAGAGGAGACAAAAAATAACACAGATGGAGCAAGTTGCAAGAAAAATAAAGGTGTGCAGAAAGGGGTGGGGCACGCTCTCATCACCAGGTGCCCAGTGCATGCGCCTTTAAAGCATGCTGCCAGTACACAGAGCGCGCTGTAGCAGCAGCAGCTTTCACAAGAGAAACAAGCCCAATCCTCCGTAAAACAAAGCCCAAACCCAAACTAACATCCTACTAAAAAGAAGTCCAAATGACGGTCGACAGCAAAAATTGCTAAAAGCCTAAAAAATATAACCACGAAGAGGGAGGCATGGCGAAAAAGTTCCCCCAATAAAACTGTGGAATTAGGAGGAGGTGGGAGGGAGGAAAACTATATTTAAATGTTATCAGCTATGGTGCCGAAACAACACACAGACACACAGAAACAGAGCAGGACACAAAGAAATAAAGTAGTCTCCCAGAGAACAGACAAAGAACTGTAGTGTGATGAGACAGTACTTAGTCCCTGCTGCATGGGAGGAACGGAAGAGAGAAAGGAGGGACAAAGAGGCAGGACTGACCACTGGCAAGCAAGGATTTTTGAAGGACACTGAAACAAACAAATCAAAAGCTGGGGGATGGCTTTAACCCAACATAAGAAATTACAATAGGTCTCGAATGCTCGACCTAAAAATGATGATTTCTGCTGTCCATCAAACATAAGACTTTAATAAAATACTGAACAGAACATAGTTGATTTTCCAAAGCAATGCAAAAGATCCAAAGGCAGATGATGCAGCAGAGATTGAAGGCAAAGAATGAGTGATGCTTTCCCTCCAGCCTCCAAATACAAGATGACCACAACTCCACACAAAAAACAGGCCGGAGCCTTCTGGAGAGGAAACTTGCCACTTCATATACAGTATCCTCACCCTCTATGGCACTTCACTGCCACTGCTCTCGTGAAAAAAAACGACTCGAAATTAATATAGCTGAATAATACCACATATACAATCACCGTCGACATTATGTGAAATTAGAACAGCGTAATAAAGATTTTGCTTGTGCATATTTCTGCCTCATGCTTTTGATTCCCTTTCACGCCTGAAACTCTGAGACCCATTTGACCATAGTCTTGTCGCTAGGGTCAGACCTTGGAAAGGCTCATGGTGAGGAGCAATATGCTGAACGGCATGCTTGAATTCACTAGAACCACTGGCAATTCCAGTGGTTACGATGATTTTGCCTTTACATCAATCATATTTTATCTTCTCATAAAGCTAATGATGCGCCAAGACTTTAATTTGCATCTTCCGTGACATTAAGCCCCAATTGCACTATTATCATTACTTTAAATGCATACATGCTTGCACATGAGTAATTTTGTAAATGTAAATGATGCGATGATAACTGCTCGTGATGTGGGCCATTGATCTTTCCACTGTCATTATGTCTGGGAGGTAATGCAACGTTAGATCATGTATGTTTCCAGAGCAGGCAATGATAACGCGTTGTGCGGGACCTAAAGAGAGGCCAGGAAGATGAGATCAAATTGGGAATAGCCATTGCCCCCTGGGAATTATGACATCTCTGTGCTCAATGCAGTGACCCCAGCTGGAGAAGCATATCTCGATTAAGATATCAGATCAAGCAGCATGTGACGATCTTTTACTACACTTTATATAATTGACCTCTATGAAGGACAGTGTTTGAACAATGCATGTATTGCATTCAGTATTTGCATTCACTTCGGTGTTGATAAATGTGGCAAGGAATAACTAAGATTGGTTTAGGCTCCTTTGAAGTTACAGAATACATTTTATTGTGCACATTGAACCATCTCTCAGTTTCTTAATTTCTATTGATTGTAAGAAATTGATTAGCAACTAGGCTGCAAAGCAAATGAGAGTACCTTAAATTAAAATGTGGTTTTCTGGTCATGAATATTAGCTACATTGCAGTCTTTAAAGTAAAACATTACAAGGATTACCAAAAAACGTATTTTTAGGTCTCGCTTCACAAAGCTTTAATTATTTGCCTGTGTTCATAATATCAACACGCAAATTGGGCTGATCCCTGTTAGCCCTTGGTTTATTTGGGCCAGCCCCCCATCAGTCATTTTGTTAAAGAATGAGTCATTCACATTTTGTCTCAGGCTAGAGGGGTGTTCCACTTTCATCGTTAGCTATTGGCTACTGTGTGTTTCAGGCAAGGCCTATTAATAACTCTAATACAGTGGTCTCGGGGCCGCTCAACGCATTCTGCAGGGTGGCCCTTCATGTCGCTTTATGCCACTGCAAGTGAGTCTTCCGTTTACTGCAATGGAAACACATTTGTGGACTCAAACTTTCACCAATCTCCTATTAATGCTGCACCAATAGTGATTTTGGATCTAAATGCAATTTAGGTCAGAAATATGATTTGTGCTCTTTATAGTGTTCCACAGTCCTGCTGATGTTGCTCATTAATGTATATGTACACTAATGTGATTTTTGCACCTAAAAGAGTATCCGTATTTCGGTTTATGTTGGCTGAAGGGTGATTTTTGCATCTAACTTTGTTTTTGCACCTAAATATGTGTCTTTTCGCACCCATTTCATCCCAACTGATAGGGTTTTTATACCGCTGTTGATGAAGCAGAAGGGTGATTTTGCACCTAAAAGTGCTTTTACTTCTTAATTAAGAGATGAGCTTCTCATAGTGGTTACACCCGCCTGTTAAAGTTGTACCAAGAGAGATTTTACACCAGTATATAACTTTGCACCTCAATGTGTTTTCATTCTAAATGTGATTTTTTTTCTCCTGAAAGTGTTGCCATGCTCCTGCTGATGTGGCATCTTCACGTGCTGTCAATCAAATGTGATATAATGCTGAAGGATACATTGTACAACTAATTTGATATCTCACTACAACATTTCATCTCTGCACTAAGTGCATATCATGCTATGGACCGATGGGGATACAAAATGATTGCTTACGCAAGGTATACCATCGCCTCAAGGGGTGTGGGTATCCTAACATGAAAAACACTACCGCTTAGGGTCCAACACATCTGGCCTGACAACCAGGGCCGATATGTAGCAATCTCTGATACGTGGGAAGACAAATCTATTAATGTTATTTCTGTACACGCTCCCCCATGATTACATGAAACTCTGTAGCGTGATCCAAGTGCACTGCTTCTCCACCTTCCAGAAGGCATACTGCTGATGAATGGTGACTTTAACATAGCACTTGACGATAAAGCTAATCGATTACGCCTAGACTGATGGAGACTTCCCAACGTTCATTCGCTGATGTTTTGTCAGCGCTTGGTCTCATGGATGCATGTGGCTTCCACAACCCAACGCCACAACAATAGAAATTTCACTCAGGGGCCTATGTGAGTTTTCCCCGCATTGATTATCTTCTCACACTAGTCCACTTCATCCCCCACTTTAGTGACATCTGCCACTTAGCTCGAGGAATCTCAAACCATTCTCCAATATGGGTGGTGTACGGTCTGCAACCTCGGCGACATCACCGCAATATAGCGCTCAGCCCTTGGTATCTTAAGATATTGTGTATTTGAGAGGGTCTTCGTGAGACTACTGACCAATATTTTATTGAAAACTAACACTTGGTCAGCTCTGCACAGACTCTCTGGGAAGCATATAAAACTGTTACAAAGGGACAGGTACTATCGTTGATCACAGGACATTTGAAAGATAAGAGGGCTCAGTTGGAGACACTGGAGCGAGAAATCGTAGATAAGAGACCTCGCTTACTACTCAAGTAGATCAGGGCCTTCAACACACGCTGTGCCTAAAGCAAAGAGAATATAGAGACTTAGCATCCAACTCAGCTCAGACTAGTTACACAGCAACCCAGCATCACTTATTCAAGGTTGGGGACAGAGCGGGCATACTACTGGCATGGGTCGACAAAATGAAAAAGGCAAATTGCTAGGCCCGAGAGATACAGACAAACACTGGGGAACGGGTGCAGGGGAGACAGGATATAGCAACTGCCTTTTCCACTTACTACATCCAAATATATTCTCCAGCTGTTACAGTGACGGAAGGAGACTCTCGTGAATTGTTGGCTGATCTACAGCTCGCAAGTCTCTCAGACGAGGACAGGACATTTTTAGAGGAAGAGCTCACAGAGGAGGAAATAATACGAGGAATATGCAAGTTGAACTCGGGCAAGGCAATGGGCCCCCAGCCCCAACGGGGTCCTCATTGAGCTTTATAAACTGAAGACTGTAAAGACTCCCCTGTATCTGCTCGGGCAAGGCAATGTACCCCAACACCTATGGGGTCCTCATTGAACTTTATAAACTGAAGGCTCTAAAGACTGCCCTGTATCTGCTCCGCATGTTCAGGGAAAGCCATGACTTGGGATCCCTTCCCAGAGATCAGCTGCTGGCTAATATTGTAGTTATTCCTAAGGGTGGTAAACCGCCTGAAGAGTGTGCCTCCTGTAGGCCAATCTCAGTATTGAATGCTGAAGTCAAAATATTAGCTAAAGTTGTTCCCTCATGTATCGTGTGAGTGATCAAGACACTTATTTACCCTGATCAATCAGGCTTTATGCTGGAAAGAAATACTACTTTTAACCTGCAACTTCTCCACTGTATCCTGTGCCTATCCACCTCCATACATGAGGATGCCCTTGTACTTTATTTGGATGCTAGGATGGTCTTTGATACAATTGAATGGCCTTATATGTTTGAAGTGATGAGCAAGCTGGGCTTCGGCCAGTGATACATGAGTTGGGTGAGACTCCTTTATACAGAACTATTGGTGCTGGTCACAGTCAATGGAGCAGTGTCCCCCCCTTTTGGCTCCAAAGAGGCACCCGTCAGGGGTGTCCCTTATCAACCCTAATATTCGCTCTGCCTGGATCCGTCAGGACCCCCTGGTACGGTGGCTCCAGTGGACAGATGAATGGGAAGATAAGTTCTTCCTTTCTGCAGACTGCTGTATGTCTCCAGGCCAACCCTTACTCTGGAGAGAATTTTGCAGGTGCTTACCCAATTTGGCACCTACTCCAGTTACACTATCATCTGGAAGAAATCCCTAATATATCCCCTTCATGAAGCCTTTTCCCCACCTACCAATCGATTGTGAGGCCAGGGTGGCCTCGAATGGCTTTCGATATTTAGGAATATATGTTACCACTGACTGTAACAGATTCTATATAAATTATTTAATGATACCTCTCACACACCTTAAACATGATGTCCAACATTTGCGAACCCTACCCTGTCATTGCTTGGCAGAGAGGCCCTAATCAAAATGATGGTGCTGCCTCGCTTTCTCTACGCATTACGCAATACCCTTATCCAGTCCCGGATTCCTACTTTAAAGATATTGAGAACAAGGTGCGTACGCTTCTCTGGAACGCCCCCCCCTCCCCCCGGAATCGCGATCCAAAAGCTGACGACAGGCTGATATGATGGTGGCCTTGCACTATCAGACAACTGGAAGTACTATTGGGCCGCACAATTAACAGTGGTCCATCACTGGATGCATCTACCAATGACCAACCTTGCTTACTGGATGGATAGATTGGCGATGTCCTAGGGGGCCATCTTAGGGCCTTTGACAGCGGAATCCATCACACAGCTTTTAAAGGCCCAACAGCAGTGACTTTAAGCATATGGCACACAACTTTCTGTGCACTCGGATGGAAAGATAAAATAATCCAAACCACCTCCACTTGGGACACAGCAAGCTTAGAAACTCTGGTGACACAGCCTGGTTTTGATAAGTGGGAGCTCATTAGCCTGTCGAGCGTAGAAGACCTCTGGGTGCAAGGGTGTGTTATCCCTTTCAAATGGGACCTCATTAGCCTGTCGAGCGTAGAAGACCTCTGGGTGCAAGGGTGTGTTATCCCTTTCAAAGATCTGCAAAGGGAGTATCAGCTAGCACCCACCGAAACTTACCACTACTTACAAATCAGACATGCTCTTCAGAAGGCATTGTTGGCAGGTACGATACTCCCAGAGACCTCTCCGCTGGAAGACAGGCTACTTGACACTTACATGCCCCGCAAAGCAATCTCACTTACCTACCAGAATATAATTAACAACTCACTTGATGCCCTGATCCACCTAAAGGCCCAATGGGAGCAGAACTTTGAAAATATTGAAGATGACGAATGTCAGGAGGCTTTGTCGTCTTCCAGGGAGGTGGCCATATGATCCAGATTCCTTTTCATACAGCTTAAAATACTGCATAGAGTTTATAATCTAATGTACTTCCTTGGCAAAAATGGGCAGAGCCTTTAGTGAACGGTGTCATAGGCGATGCAGTAAGATAGGCAAGTTTTTTCATATTATATGGAATTGCCCTGTGTTACAGCAATACTGGACAGCTGTGATTGAACGCTGTGTGCAAATATAACATGGAACCTACTGCTATTTGGTGCCTCCTTATTATATGGAGCACATCAGACCTGACCCGAATGGATTCGAATATGGTTCACATTGGGACTAATGGTGGGCAAACGCAATATCGCACGTCTATGGGAGTGGAGCAGCTACCGCAATTGAGGGATTGGGAAAATGACATGGATTGGTGCATGTTTGCTGAGAAGGTGGTGTATGAAGGGAGGGGATGCCCCCAAAAATGGGCAAAGATTTTGGGGAAAGTGGAATGAACACAGAGGCAAGCCATGTACAGTACTAACTGAGTCTGGTGTAGAGTTATTTTCTGTTGATCACCATGTTACATTATGAATCGTGGAAGAGGTGGGGGAGGATATGGAAAACATGTAGAGGATTCTGGGAAGATGGATCATTGTCTCTGTCTATCTACATTATTGTATGGCAATGTATGATTTTCTTTTGGATTTTCCTTTGCTGCATTGCTTTCATGTTGATAATATCCATAATTATTTAAAAAAAAGAAAATGATTTTGCCTCTAATATAACTTTTGCTTCTAAATGCGATTTTGCACATAAATGTGACTTGTGCTTCTAAAAGTTTTTAACTTTTCTCTCCCCATCGCTGGCATTCTTTAGACTGCCATGTGCAAATATCATAGTGCAAGGTAGTGTGCGTTCTGTGAAGGATAGGCTGTGTTCTTGAAGGGTACCGTTCCAGTACAAAAACTAAGCTTTAATACTTTGTAGTGCGCTGAACAGTGCAGCACAAAGCCAAAGTTAGAAATAGGTGAAAACTTTTAAAACTTGCTCTACTCTTATGCCGGTCTCAAGGAGGCATCATTTTTTGGTGTAAATACTTGTCAGCAAATGTTAGTAGATAGGGATTTGTCTCAACATTCCTGGGGTGGTTGCACGGGAACTCTCATGCACCAGTCGTGGTATGCCCCCTTAATGCAAATTAGCTCACAGCGCTACTTTGTATCACATTAAGCAATTTTCCAAATCAAATTATGGTTTGTGTTTTGCTGTGACTTTTCTGATGCAAACCCAGCTCAAAGTATTAGTAAACCTGAGCCCACATCAGCTATGGCACTGTTTTTCGCTCACCCTCTGACGCAATGCTGTGGAACAACTTTGGTTACTGTGCTACATTGCACTAAATCTGCTCCATTATGTAAGAAGTTGCTTGACAACTAGTGTTACATCTGATAATTTACTTTACATCTCTAATACGGCCTCAGTATTTTTTCCCATGATAAAGTGAAGATAAATTACTGTAGAAATATTCCATCAATATGGAAATGTTCCCTGAGCATAAGAATTATACAAAGAGTTAAGCACTAAAAATGAAAGTCCTGAACCCAATTGCTCAACTCTGCCAAGATATCATGTATATGTTAATGCTCATCTTGAAGATTGTCACTTTACTAACCCTCGTTTGAAGTCAGTTTTCATGTGCATCTGTGCGGTAGACTTTAATTGCTTGATTCTCGTTAATGTGTCTAATACGTCTGTTTAATCCAGAACATTTCAAATCCAACCTCGAATCCCAGTATGATTGAATTAATATTTTTAAAAGTTATGCCTGTGGGGTACATCTAATCGAATAATACACGTTTTATAATTTAAGATTTTTTGGCAGTAAGAAATCCATCCACCATCAATTATTTTAATACTTTACAATTATAGAAAAAATACTGCAAGTGGAAAGGTCAATTTCGGTTCTCTGGTCCCATCCTGGTCCCATCCTTTCGTTCATCTGTGGAATGAGTATTGCATAGAAAGTCGCAGGGCATGTTCGAGCCATATTTCGTGTAAGAAAGTCGTTTTAGCGCCAAAGTGCACTCAGAGAAGAGGTATAGAATATTCATGCTGGAAGTTTCATACATTTAAGTTAAAACGTATGCTGAGGAAGTCTAGGAGAAAGCTGCACGTGGGGTATACCTAGAAACCTGAGGAATATCAGAAAACCTAAAGATGGAGTAGCAAGCAGATAACAGTATTTAAAGCCAATTAAATCCCCAAGCCAATCGTTCAACATTTTAAACTTCAAAGATTTCAAACAAATGCGGCTTTCATTAAAGCAGGGTCTATGAAGCTAGTCAGCTGGTTCTATCAACATTAGTATTGATTGAATATTAAACTACATCTTACACTCACACTTTTAAAGGAAATTTGAGTGTGGTCGTTCATTCTCCATAATGCCATAAGTGACATCAAACGCATGACGTCTTGTCACACACTTAGCTCCAGCAACAGATTCCTACTTGCTGCTGAGGGTTTAGTGAAAGGCACCGTTTATTTTTAATTCCTGCAACTCTTACTGCATTGGGAAGGAAGAGTGCAAGATATGTACTGCTGCTTACACGAAGAATTTCAGGAATCGGCCACTTGTGTGCTGAGTGCACGGACAAAATGTTATCTGTCAACAAGTGCAGGCAACTCTTTTATCCCCCTCACGCCAGAGAGCAGGTTTTTCTGAGCTTGGGAAACCTGCAAAGGGGCCTGCCTGGGAGTCACCCCCATAGCCGTCCTTATCTTTCTTAGGCATGCGGAACATTGTGTCCAAGGCATTTGGAGACCCAGAGCCAAGCAAGCATCCCAGAGCTCCTTGTCAACATCCTTGAGCTGAGTCTGGAGAGGTAGAAAGTTTTTCACCTGCACCTTCACACCCGCTTGAGAAAAGCTATTTCATTATCTATTATGTCCCGATACTCTGGGGACTTACGGAGGAGTATAATGTCTAAAACCCACTGTCCAAACTTCTGGCCGTCTCTTCTGGCAGCCCTCAAACATTTGTCGAATCTAGTTGAGCTGTTGACCAGATGACCCCTCCTGATAGATCTGCCATCCATGTAGACCAATCTGCTGTCTTAAGTCCCAGGAATTTATTAACAGATTCCTGGAGTGACCAACTGGATGACCCAGTGACTTGACAGACTACGGACCAAGTGGCCTGGGTGGTTCTCTTCCTGGTATTACCTCTCAGTGGGCCACATGTACAAAGACTTTCTGTGGTCGCAAACGGGCCGATTTGCAGAATCGGCCGATTTGCGAATGCAAAAAGGCAATTTTACATGTACAAAGTCTTATTTGCGATTCGGTAACCTACTACCAAATTGCAAATTGGGTTTGAGATTCAGTATTAGGAAGGGGCTTGTTTGGGGCGTCCCTTCCTAATACCGAATCACAGTGGTATGTGTGAATGCTTTGCAACCGAAATGCGGTCGCAAAACATTCGGATTTTACTGCCTACAACAAGTAGGTGGTAACCCATTCGCAAATGAGAAGGGGTCTCCAAGGGACCCCTTCCCCTTTGTGAATGCTTGTAAAAACATTTTTTATGAGCAGGCAGTGGTCCCATGAATTACTGCCTACTCTCAAAAAAGAAAAAGAAAACGTTTCATTTTATTTTTAAACGCATCCCGTTTTCCTTTACGTAAACCGGGTTGCATTTAAATAAAAAAAGATTGCTTTATTTAAAAGCAATCACAGACATGGTGGTCTGCCACCATGGCTGTGATTTTAGTGATTCCTAACGGGTCACAAAAATTCGCTATTTGGTCATTGCAAACTATTACCTTTGTACATCTGGCCCAGTGTCTTGTGTATCTCACTGAGGTCTCATTGGTGTTTAGGCATCTGATCATCAAATTAAGTTGAAGGGTGAGTCAAATACTCTTGCAACATACTTTTCTTTACTGAGATACACCTTCAATGTATGGGGAAAATTAAGCACCGAGCATCCTGTGACCACCCGGACTGTATACAATTTTTATTGTGTGAGAGTAATCTTACTTAAATCTCAATAATTTGGTTTTGCATAACTTGAGTAATTTCTGTTTTCCTAACATTTATCTTTGTGCATTTTTACTCACAGGAGACATTGTCAAGCAGAAAATATCTTCCTGGACCTGGGAAATTGGATATTTTCCACAGCTGCGTCATCAAAGTTTACTGCCTGTCTTAAGAAGATGTAATTACAATATTTTGATGTGGTATCTCAAACACCTTTTGTACGCAAGGGCATATGTCAAGTACAATTTTCAGGCAGATTGGTTATTCAAATATTGGGTAATGCCCATATGTCCCATGAGAAATATGCATATTACTATTGGAATTTTTGGGGGATTTTGTCCACCTCTAATGGCCACTCCAGTAGGCCCCACCCACTGATGTTGATGGTGTGCTAGTTGTGCCTAAGACAATTTTTGAAAAAGCGTGTAATAGAGGTAATAAATGTGTCCCACACTTTTCACACTCAATTGCTCAGGCTTTGCACCTAAATCCTCACCAGCTCAGGTCAATTGAAGCTCTGCACTACTCTAGTAGTAATATGGTTTGGTGGGGATTCTGAATTAGAAGAATTCTATCATAATCTCAGAGAAGATGCCCCATTGTCTATTCATCCAAACACATGCCCTAAGTTTCTGAATAAGTAGTTCCTCACATGCTGAGCAAGAAAGCTGTGATACCAGTACATTATTAATAGACTACAGCTAATTTGATTCACTGCTAACTCCCAGCACATAATTTGTATCAAAGGCTGAACAATCAAACACGTTAGATGCTTCTTCAAAATCTTCAGCAGCCCAAGGTCGTTCTAGAATGCTGTCTTTGCTTACAATCCGCAAATCTCAGTGGATTCTGCCTGCATTGTATGGGGCAGGTGTCTGGAGTTATTCTAACACATCACTGCTCCAGTACGAGGAAAATCGCGCTTGTAGATAATTTCTTTCAGTTCCACCATCCTATTCACATTATACTACGCATACAGAGTTTTCACTGCAGTATTTATCGGATCTAGTGCACCTGGCCCTTTGATGATCTGCGTATCAAAATGGCCTTCTCAGGAGTCCCTCCTGTATAGGGAGATTAATAAGGATTGCTTATCCTGTGAGTATGGACTGAGAATACTCTGGCTTGCTTACCTGAAGGACTCATTCGTAAGATTGACTTTGCAGAATATTTTGACACGCTTGAGTCCCTATCCCAGGAAAATAAATGGATGGTCAAGCTTCATTATTTGGAGCTTAACCAGTCGGAGAGGCTCATTGGAGAAGTGCTTTAAAGCTCCGTTAAGGGGAATAAGTGATATAGTGCTGTATTTAGATCTAACTCTTACATGGTGGGTAATTTCCTTCCTGGCCCGTTTTAGGGCTGGGACAGTTTGGCTCCTATTATGCTTCCCTCTTGGGTCTGGTGCGTTCAGTAGTACTCTGCTGGCCTGTTCATGTGATGATACCCCCTGTCTTTATTACATTTTATGTTTTTCTGTAAATATTTTAGGTTGTTTCTTGATTTATATTTAAAGCCTTTTTTAAGCATCTAGTGTCCAGGCAGTGCAGAATATTGTTGCTTTACCTGCAGCCTCTAGATGATTCTGATGTGTGTTTCAGAGTGTGTTCTTTCCTCAAAGCAGCAGTAAGAGCCTGCAAATCCATGGAAAGATAACTTGATATTAGCACTTTCCATTTCTGCATACTGTATTTATGCACTTAGCGCTTTTGGAAATGTTCAGCGGGAAGTTTCTCCTGCACATTTTGTATACACTTTTATATCACTGCCGAAATGCTATTTTGCAGTTTTATGTATGATGTATTTTGCAAATGTACTTTTATGATTTTATTTCAAATGAACTAAAGGTTTTCTGACTGACTGACTGGCCTCTTCAAAAAGATTGCAAGAGATGAGATTGAAGGAAGAAAAAGTGTTCTTATCCTTGCTATCCCTATGCTAACATTTCTTACACCTCCTGTTTCAATCCTAAAAAGTGATAATGATCATGAAGCCCTTCATTGATGTCTTTATTTGTGCTGATAATGGAGATCAAGCTAGCTAGAATGGTTCCTCTCCTACCTGAGATCACCGCAGAACACCTGCTTCAACCAGTGACGACTGCCACAAACAAAGGGTGGTGGGGTGGGTGGAGGGAATACGGAGGGGAAGCGCAAGGGGTTGTTTGTGTTAGTAATAATATATATATTTTTTAAAGAACTTACCTGAAGCCGACTACGGCGTTGCATCTCACCTCCTGTCCTCTTCCTGGACCCAGCAACCCCTGGGACAGACTCCCATCCAATCCCCATGCTGCAGAGCAGCGCAGGGATTGGCCTGAGCGGGGTGGAAAGACACTCTGCTCAGACCAGGGAGTCTGTGGGGTTTTTCCAGCCCGGCTGTTCAATGCAGCCGCCCTGGAGAAACCTAAGTGCGCATTTGTGTTTTGGCCGGCCTGAGACGACCAGCCAAATGCATATGTACACTTAGGGAGTGCACATAGCACTCCTCCTCCCCCCTCCCATGCCTCGGCGCGCCCCTCCCTGCATGCGCTGACTCAGTGCTGGCAAATACAAAATATAACAATGATAGACTTGGCGATGCGGCGAGCACAAGGTGATTGATTTTTTTTTTTTTTAAATTGAATTTAACTTATCCCGTCATATGCCGACTGCTCCGCCCCTGTGCCGCCCCACCGCTCTTACCTGTGCCAGTCACGACTGGAAGCGAAACTGTGTTGGGATCTGCTTGTCAACGTTCCAATACTCTTGTCACCAGCATTGGAGCGTGGGAGGAGTGGGGCATTCAACGGAACGACAGTTGCTGCCTGTTATGCCGGTGCTGTAAGGACAATAAAACTTATGTGTAATCTGGGTTGTTACGTCCTTTCACTGGTGACGATCCAGCACCGGGTTGACCCAGCGAGTAGGAGGTCATCCTGGAACCTGCCGGTAATCTTCTGGAAGCTTGTGTCGTGACATCAGCGCAATCTCTCAAATGTGCTGTGTGTGGTGGCCATGCCGAGTGTAAGGCAGGCCGCGGTTGATTGCTGGGCTTAGGCATTAATACCCCCACCTTCGCACCAGAGAAGACACGCAGACACAAGGATAGTCGTGTTGGCGGATGACCTCGTATGGTCTCCTCCCCTGTACAGGTAACATCTGTGGAGCAACGTCCGGCGTAGGGATGCAGAGTGCTGGCGGCCGCTTAGAAATTCCTGGTGTGCCGTTGTGTTGCTCGCAGTGAGAGACTGGCTGCGTAAGCTGAACCGCTAACCGCTTTCTAGTGTGTGTTAGCGGTGGCCATTTTATAAGTAGAGTGCGTTGCCTGTGTCTTCAATGGTGACAGGCACACCTCCGTATAGAAAATAAAGCAGTGGTGTAGCCTGGAACGACGGCCATCTTCAAGTGGCATAGTGGTATCTTAAAAATTACAGGTGCACCATTTCCAGCTGATTGTATGCAGGTCACTCAAGCAAGGAAAGGAAAAAGGAATCATTTGAGTAATATAGATATTGGCAGGCATTTTTGGCGTTATTGTAAAGAAAAATAAAAGTAAATAAAGAACAACCTACAGACAAATTACTTTAAATTTTGGGCTAAGGAGCAATCTGAGGGAGTAGAATGGTTGCACCTCCACCATTTTTGGCAGCCCCAGGCACACCTCCAATTTGTTGCGAGCAATGACATTAGACCTTTGAATCCTGTCTGGAAGTTATAGATGGTGAATCTCTTACGTCTAAGAAAAAGAAGGCATTGTTACTCTACCATCTTGGAACTGAGGATAGGAATATCCTAAAAAATCTTCTGTTGGAAATAGTGATGGTACACATAGGAACTGGGGAAGACGGACATAATGAAGTGATGGATGAATATGCTTCAGTTGTGTATAGTTTACACAAAAGGTTCAACCCCAGTAAAAATGTGGTTTTGGAACATCATAAGTATCTTCAACTTGCGCAAGCACCAGGTGAACCCATCAATGAGTTTGTGGCAGCTTTGCGTAAATTGGCCGTAATGTGCAATTATCATGATCTCAAAGATGAAATTATAAGGGACCAGTTAATTGAAAAAACAAACAATCGTAAAATCCAGGAAAAACTGCTGTCTACGGAAGATCCTAGTTTGGAAGCTGCATTAACTATTGCTAGAAGTATTGAGCATTCTAAGCATTGTATGAAACAGATGAGCTAGGGTGTTTCAGAGCAGGAAGTCAAAGCCATAAGTAAACAAGTCGTCAAGAGAGTCAGCAAACCTTCAATGGACAAGTTTTTTTCCAATGGTAATCGGGGTGGTGTCAGTCTACACGGTGGGAAGGCAGAGGTGTCATGTTTTAGGTGCTGTAGTAAGTTGCACGTAAGCTCGTATAAGAATTGCCCAGCTGCCAACCAGCCATGGTTCAGGAGTGGGCAAAAAGGGTAATTTTACAAGAATTTGCAGATTGTATTTGAAAAATTTCAGTGCTCCAGTGATGAAGTCTATTGAAGAAGACACATCTGAGGATGAGGAAAATGTAATATTTAATGTTGTCTGACCTGGTTGAAAGTGATGTTGCAAACCATGTAGAGTGTATGTATGAGAGTAAGAAGAGGAAACCCCCGTTGTGTGATATTACTATTAATGGGTCCAAGGTGAGAGTTATGGCAGATTTTGGTTCGCCATTCACTTTGATTGGCGAATCAGAGTTTGGTAAGTTAAATATTCCTCACCTCCAGGAGTTGCACATTAAAATATTTGCTTATGGTGGTAAAAGGGTGGCGGTGTTAGGTAAATTTGATGCCAGTTTAGGTTTTCAGAACAATAATGCAAATGGCACTGTGTATGTAGCCAGGGGGGGGGTCTAATCTTTTAGTGTGGAATGAGCAAGGGGATCTGGATATAATTCTTGATCTCAATCATCCAGAGTTAGTGCTATCAAGACAACGTCTGTTTGAAATGTACAATGGTGAATGTGCAATATAGTTGAGAATAAATGGACTAGTGCTTATCATGAGGTGTTTACAGATCATCTTGGTCGATTGAAGGTTTCAAACATTGCATAATTTTGAGTGATAAGACCAAGCCGAAAGTACACAAGGTGCAGCGTGTTCCCATCAATTTGATGAGGCAGGAACCTAAGGTGGAATTAAAGAAACTGTGATTTAGAGGTTATTCAACCCATTGAGAGTTTGGAGTGGTTGGCCCCAGTTGTGTTGGCGCGGAAATCGGACAAGTCCTTGTGTTTATGTGTGGATTTACGTGATCTTAATTCCAATATCTGGGTAGTCCGCAAACCATTCCCCAACATCAATGAGCTGTTGTCCACTTTAAAGGGCGCTGTTATCTTTACAACACTTGACATGTCGGCGGCATATCACCAGATAGAATTATGCAATGAGTCGAGACATTTGACTTCTTTTGTGACCCCTGAAGGAGTATTCCTTTATAAGCGTATGCCGTTTGGACTTGCCTCCGCATCCTCAGTATTCCAAAGATTAATAAACAATTTATTTACTGATGTGCCTGGTGTGACATATTTCCAGGATGATGTGTTGATTTAGGGAAAAACAGTGTGAGCGCATGGCGCAAGGTTGGAGAGGGTTTTTGATATTTTGAAATGTTCAGGCTTAACCCTAAAGAAAGACAAATGCAGGTTTTCGTGTGATGGAGTGGATTATTTAGGGCACCATGTGTCTAGCAAAGGTGTTGAGCCTAACCCTGG